>JABYQK010000089.1:0-164889 GCA_022606075.1 Fomitopsis betulina
GTTAATGACCGCCCGCAAGTACCGCATTTCCTTTACATCCGCATACGTCGGCCTCTGCCTCAGACCCACCTTCTCTAACACTTCCGCACGGAGGCGTTGAAGGACGCCCGGATGCATGGCCAAGAGGTAGACTGCAAACGTCAAGGTGGTCGCCGTCTCGATCGCCAATGAGTGGACAGTCTTTCAATAGCGGAGACGCACCTACCGTATCCCGCCCTGCAAGCAAGATATTGAGGACCTCGTCGTGTAATACGGTCAGATCTTGAGATACAGCGCTCAGCAGACGTAAGCCCCAAAGGACCAAAGGACCACACGCCTCACCGCTCGTATACTCGACCAGATGGTCCAACAGCGTCTCCCCGTTCCCAGCCCGATCCGCTTCCTCTCCAGCCCCGCGCCCCGCCTTCCCCTCCCCCCGCGCCCGGCGCGCCTTCTTCGCAAGCGCCTCCTCGAGGATCGGGTGGAGGTATGCGTCGACGATATGCATATACTGGCGCGACTTGTCCTCACGCATCTCCCAGAGTGGCCAAAGCTTGTCCTGCATCGCGCGCTCCGAGCAGAGGTGCTCCGCCTTGAGGAACGCGCGCGAGAACGCCTCCGCCGCGTCCAGCAACTTCTCCGCCGGCGGCGTGAGCGCCGCTGAGGCGAAGGGCGAGGACGCGGAGACGTTGTGCGGGAAGGGGAGCGCGGACCGTAGGGCGTGCGCGCATGCGCCGAAGAGGAACTCGGTTGCGGAGTCGAGCGTGAAGCGCGAGACGAGGTCCTGTGCGCAGCTGTGTTTACGTGGGGTGCACTCAGGGAGAGGGCATGCGCACCTGGAAGTCGACGGCGTACCCCGCCCGGAGGCGTTCCGTCATTTTATCGAGCGCGGCGTCTGCGCGGGTAGACTAGGGCATGAGTATCGGCTCTGATCCCTAGAAAGCCGGGGCTCACCGGCGTGCCTGTCGAACAGTTCGAAGTGGCTGATTCTGTCCTTGCTGAAGAACGGACGAGTCATGGAACGATGCCACCTAAGATTGAGAAACATGATGTTGGCCGTCTGCCGCAGCTATCGAGAAGTGACGATATGCGTACTTCCACATGTCCCCTGTGCGGCGAATGGGGGCAAAGCCCGATCAGCAGAATACCGCGGGTACTACGCCTTGCGCCTGCGTACCATCGGAGTTGAAGACACCCGTCCCTAGGAGAGCATGCATTTGTTCCTGGAAGAGTTGGCCTGGCGCTATTTCAGTGACACGCCCATGTATTGTTTGGTCCACCACACACACCTTTCTCATAGTTCTGGAATTCCGTAGCGAGCACAGTCTAGCGACACATGAACATCGGGTTTAAGTTGTAGGGACCCCCATCTGATAAGTTCACCTTGATGATGGCGGGATCGCAGGTCAGCACGCCGAATTCCCAAAGGACATTCGGTCGGTACGTTGGCCCGAGCTCGTTGAACTTCTCCCACAGGACGTCCCCTACAGCGCGCACACGCCCGCAGTGTAAGCACACCCGCTTATCCCAACCGAACCTGCTCACCTGGGTACCCGTGCCTGAAGCTATTCAACACGTCCTTGAGGACATCGAAGTTCGCGGGCCACCTGCCCTCCCACTTCGGCGCGAGCATCGCGCCGTGCCGTTCGGTAGCGCGGAAGACGCGCCAGCTCCGCACTTCGATCGTCAGGGCGATGGCGAGGGGGATCGTCGCGAGCGCCCCGGAGCACACGGCCCACTGCGGGATCGCCAAGCCGGCGTAGTGGTTGAGGGCGTAGGCCGCGGCCGCGGCGAGGGCGGGGTACTTCCCCAGCACGAGCAGGGCGCGGAGCACTAGGCGTTCTCCTGGACCGAGCTCCATGGTCGCGGTGGGTTCTAGTATGGACCTGAAGGTGGCAGGCTTGTGCAGCACCGTGAGTGAGGCTGACTCGAGCTGTATATGTGTTCGTGTTCGTGAGGTTGATAGCGGCGCCGGCGAGTGTGCTGGTCCCGGTGTGCCGTCAGTATTTCATGGGACAGGACAGAAGAAGGCCACTAGCACGCACCATGAGAAGTCGCTGGGTATGTTTTTAAAGTCAGAAGCCCCCTGTATGAGACACAGAGTTTAATGAAGCTGCCGGGGCGGCGTCATCCGCAAACATCCGCACAAACACCCTCAACCTCCATTTCCAAGTTGTGGGTAATGTATGTGGTTTGTCTTGAAATCGGAGGTCCGCATTGTAGAGGATACCCGCGAGGATTCAGTGGCTTCGGTCGTGTGGTGCGTGGTACACGTGAATTCACATGGTCATGGGAGGGTGTAAGGTATCACTGGTCGGAGTATGCCAGTGATCGCTGTCAGATTGCCTAGCGGGGGGTGTACACACGGATAGTGGGGCACAGCAGAAGATCATACGGAAAGGATAGGTACACAGTGGTCCTGGGTGTTGATCGAGGTTAGCCTTCCCTCGATCACGTATGATCGCTCTTCAGAATAAATTATATTCCGTCTCCGTGACCGAGTGCCTCCCACTGCGACGGTTCTCCTGCGGCTCCTCGCGACGACGCTGAGCAGCACCGGGTAAGGCAACATCTCCCCGGTTGACTCATATATAGCCTCGCGCCTGGCCGCATTTCCATAGCTTGGACCAGTTCACTGTCACCCCCGAACACTTACGGGCAGTCGAACATGCAAGATGTAGCAGCGTGCACTGGCAGTGCGAAGAGGTGAATGCCATCTATCCGGAATTCTGCCCGGAGCTACTGATCCTGTCGGCCATCGACAAAGTACTGGCATCCTAGTATATAGGCAATCATACATTAGGGCTCTGAACCAACATAGAGTATCGTGCAATTTCCTTCCACTCAGCGGTATACATTCCATTGGGTCTTCTCACCGACCATGTGCATCCCCTGCGAGCGCACCAACGCTACGTAGCATAGGCACACCGCGCATTCACCACCCACCCTGCTGCTCGCCCTGTTGGACGCCTTGGTCATACGAGTTGTCAACACCGCGGCCGAAGCCCGCCACATCCTTAACGCCATCAACGAGATCGCGCCCTATGTCGTCTACATCGTGGACCGCATCCCCAGTCTGCCCATGACCAGTATCAGTGGCGGTGTTCCGCACGTTCAGTGGGTGCAGACGCACCTGGTCGCCGGCGAACTGGGCGGCGTTATCGGGCGCATCGACGACGTCCTGGACACCCTGGTCGAACGCGCCGTTCGCCGCGTTGTCGAAGCGCTGCACGTCTCCGCCCTATAGGAGCTTGTGTTCATCGCGAAGGGCCTCTCGCTGGAGAGCCTTCGGGCGCACCTGTTGACCGTCCCAGTTGCTCATGATCGGTCGTGCGCTGGTGTCGAGATATGGGTACGCAAAGAGATACGGTGAGAGACAGAACACTGGTGAATGGCACTTATACTCTGCGCGAGATGAGTTGTGGCGGCCAACTAATAATAGACTGCCAGCTATAAATAATATCCGTCTGCTATCGCGACTCGGAGTGCTGACGCCGACCTACCGCACCGACTCGTCCGCGCCAGTATGATCCCCTCTCCATTTTGCAAAGATCGTTTGTGACAGAGAATGTAGGCGCCGATTACAGAACTCGACGCCGGCAGAACGTGCACGCCCAACATTATGGCCTTGCGCCTGTCGCCCGACGTGCACACCGCCATCACACAGTCATATCCCCGCTGCCAAGCCTGGCCCACACCGACGTCACACAGTGTTGGTGCACATGTCACTGGCACACCGACATGTCCGGCACGGCCGTCCATGCAGCGGTGCCCAAGTACTATCATTAGTGTCGCCCAAGATGCGTGTGCAAGGGCCATCGACCCTCCCCGCGTTCGTCCCGCGATCTCACAGAAATATCTCTATTAACAGGCGCGCGTTCATGCAGATGAGGCCTGAGGGCCGACACGGATGGTCGAGGTGCGCGCGCAGCGTTCGAGACGCACGCTGGGTGCCCTCTGGACGGCCGAGTGCGCAGGCGGTGGAGCGCGTGGGATGGGGTGTTGGGGCGCTGCATGCTGCATGCTGCTGCGGTGCGTTATTGTCACTGCCAGTGATACCGACACGCCGGCCTGGAAATTGAAACTAGCACACCGTCGGACAAGTAGTCACACGACGGGCCCTGTGGTCGGACTGGCGCTGTGGCGATTGCGGCGTCGTGGGCGGGCAGCATCGATGAATAACGTGCTACTACAGGCGGCCAAGATTCGGAGGCAACATCTGCTAGGGGTAAGATGCCAACAATCAACTCCGTCAGTGAGCAAGTCTGTCGTGGACGCCTTGGTCGTACGAGCCCTGGTCGGAGTGAACCTCACAATCCTGTGTGGAGCACTACAAGTCATTTTGGAGTATCACGCAGGTGAAATGAGGGGCTCACCGTCTCCTTCCTACGTCCAGGAAAGTAGTGAGCATCACATCACATCGTCATCACGAGGCGTCCGTCACAATGTATTGAGAGAGGATGCCCGCCCCACAATGGGATGCCGGGTGCATAACACTTTACGTCCGACTTGGCCTTATGAAAGGCTGCGAGAGCCATTTACAAGGACATAGCGGGGAGATGGAGTTTCGACAAACCCAATCGAGAACCGGATGTAGGATGTCTCGCCGTACTGCCAGCGCCCTGGCCGCACTGGGCGCGCGTTGCCGATGTCCTGGCGTGCTTGGCTGGCCGTCTTTGAAGCTGGCTTCGGGGCATCGATCGTCGCTGTTGTGGATATATGTGGTCTAGCAATTTCACACCGGGGTAGCATGTTACGCCGCTATCGTTGGTTGTTTAGGGAATCCGGGGTACGAGTTTAAGAGCGTGGGATGACCAGCCAGTTGTCAACGTGACACAGGCCACCGCTGATCCATCTACGGAAGCATAGCTGTCAGTACAAGGTGGTGCATAATATGAAGCGAGGTTTGCGTCTCACAACATTGATGGCGAACATCGTGAAAACCAGGCGATCGATGCCCATCCTACGTCAGGTATGCCGTCGTCGACATGTCCATCCCTGCGCACACCGTTCGGTGCATCCAGCAACCGACGGACCCTCAAAATGGCTCTTCCCATGACACAGAGAAGTGGAGCAGCGTCTGCGCAGACAGTCCACACGCTCACGCGTCCACATGACCGCGTCGGCGACACATTGATAGCGAGCGCACGGTGGGGCCGCCGTGTGTGCCGCGCCGTGAAACGATGGGCGCGTCACCATGGCCACGGGGTTAGATTGTCGCCGACGCCTGGAATGGTCACGAGCTCTCTCATCGCGCCAGCCCGTTCTCAGAACTAGCCTCGTGCGAGGGCACGCCGCAGTCAATGGCTTCGATAGTACGGCGGACCAGCGTAGCGGCGTATGGAGCGGGGAAATTTCCTGTGTACGGTGGGGCACTATGCGTGAGCGTAGCCACAATGCAGTTGCAGTCTCAGGGTGAACGTACCAAATGAATTCCGCTGAAAACACGCTCCGATGTTGGTACGTCAACGCCCATATGTAGTAGAACATGTCCGTGATGCACTGTATGGGTTACGGCTGCACTCGTTCCGACATCAAGTCTACCTCCAGCGTATACTTGCGTATCAACTAGCGTGATGGACACAACCGAGCCAGCGGCGATGCCACTGGCAATGATATCCCTAGCTAGCCGCATTTGACCAAACGGCCATCTCGCCGAACTGACACAGACTGTGTCACGTCCACTCCATCACCCAATTCACCCGGAATGCAGGGATTATGTATCACCGCGAAAAAGATTTGGGACGCGAGAAGTACCAGGCAGGCGTGACATCGAGCTGCGTCTACGTCGAGCCGGCACCGGGTCTGTCGAACAAAAGCTTCAGCGTGATGAAGAGAGAATAACGCGCCGGGGAGGAGCTACTACGCGGACCACTGTTCGGACGTGACGTTCAATCAGGGTCAGAGTGCACAAGGCATCTTCCTAGTCGAAAATAAGTGTCGATGAGAACAAGGAGGAGGTGAACCGGGGTAATGGGTGCACAACCCCATTGTTCGCCCGTTGCGATGGAGTGCGAATTCGGCAAGGGCGGGGTCGAGGCATGGAGAGTCGCTGCAGCTGGCGTTGATGGAGCCAGTCGCGACCTGGGCCTGCGATGGAAGGCAGGAGATTCGGGTGTGCGTCTCGGAGATCTGCCGTCGCTTCTGTGATCGAAGCGAAGATGATTGTGCGATGCGATGCACCTTGACGGCAGCAGCGTACATACCTTTCCTGGTGCTGCATTCTCATACGAGGTGAATGGGCGGAAGGCGCTGTTAGACAGAGTGAGAAATCAGCTCGACGTGAGCAGGTGTGGAGGAATGCATTGAAGAAACCCATGACCCAGACCATCTGGTGGAAGCGTCCGCAGAGGGCCAGAGTCTGATAATGATCCCGGCGGCATATCAAAAATGTTACCGCCGATCGCGACGTCGAAACCATTATAGACACGAGTAGAACAGCTCCCTGACTGGTCTGGGTATGAAAGCAGTGTCAACAATCGTCATTAAGGCAATACGCTCGCGGACTACAAGTGGGCGCGGCGTTTGAGGGTGATCATTCGGAATGGGAATCACGCACCAGTGTCCTGCCCGATTATTCAAGGAAACAAACAGTCGCAGAATCGGTAGATGACTGGGGTAAGCACAGCCAAACTTGCGCCCGATCAGACATGTCCCGTCCAAATTGCGCAACCGCTGAGTCAGCCATGCACACAAGCGCAGGCTCTAACTGGGGAGGTCCCCCGAATCTGTCGGGCCCGCGTCGGCGTCGGGGCGCGACGTCCTAAAACTTGACTCGTGCAACTGTAAGCGCGAAAATAAACGTTGGGGCGGTCAATTCGTCGGAAAATACTCAGAGACTGCAAGGACGGTGCAAGCTGCGCCCGTGTGTTGGTGCACGTACACGCGCGGAAGGTGCGTGATCGCGCGTGCGTCAGACGCGAAATAGACTTTACGCGTATTGCGCCCGAACGTTGCGACCAGGTATGACTCACACGCTGACCCCATTTTCGTCATATTCCAAGTTCTACACGTGAGCCGTCACTGCTGTCACTCTGTCACCCCGTTACACCTACCGCCTCCCTCCGCACGTCAAGCTGCGGGACAACCTTCCCATCCGCCATCCGCCTTTGGATATGCGCAGCGGGATGTCCTTGCGCATCCCAAGCCGACGAGCCCGCGTGGCGGCGACAGGGTGGTCACGGTGGGCCAAACAGGCGCCGAGCACAGCGCAACGCGCGCTGAATGTGACGCGCGTTGCGCGTCCCGTCACGTCATGCTTGCGCGCAAATGGAATGACGTCACGCGGCGGGGGCGGGAGGACCCGACGGGACGGCGAGCGCGCGCACTCCAAGTATCCGTATCGAGGGGGCCACCATGCAACGACGCGGCGGGCCTCGACAGAGAGCGCAGAACACCGACTTGGTCCTGGCTTGGCTCGACCGTGCCTCGCTCCTTGGTCGCGGCGAATGTGAGGAGATCAGTGACTGTGTGGTTGTATTGGGGTGGGAGGGTGCTTATCACGCTGAGTGAAATGCTTCGCTCCGAGGAATCGGTCTTCAGTAAATGTCACGCTAATCATGACGAGGAACGGTATGCTCATGTGCATCCATTATTGGGAACGAAGACAGTCATTCGCGGGCTGAAATGAAGAGGCACGAATGATCGCTCCGGACTGATAGAGACTTGTCTTCTTGGATCGTATGTAGAGCTGCACCAGGCAAGGCCTGGCAGGCCGAGATAGAGTCGAGTGACATAACCTCCCGAGAATAGATGATTCGCGCGGGCTATCGGCTCGGTGGCAATGTACAGCGATGTAGGGAGAAAGATGGGAGAGAATCCTCTGAAAGTAGAGTGGGATGGAATAGGCACGGGCTTACTTCATGTACAGGTAGCGGCTGCGCCGTGATGCGGGGTGCCACAATACGAAAGCGGGGCAGGTGCGCTGGCGAATATGGCACTGTATGGGTAGCCTCGATCGAAGACCATCCACACCGTTCACGTGGAGGGTCTGTATCGAACCAACTGTATGGGAAGCATTCGCATCAGAGAATTGAGACGAGAAGAGGAGACAAAGGACGACCACATCAACGGCTGAGGTATGGTACGTGCGCTCTCCATATATTAGCTAAGAAGACGCGGAGTGGCGTCGTCACCGCATACGGCAATTGCGCCATGCCTGCACCGGAGACGTGCGTGGTCGCCCTCCGAAATAGTGTCAATTGACGTGTGCGCGTGACAGATGGGTTGCAATGTACATCTGCGGGCTAGAGGGTGATGCGTGCTCGGTACACGCAGATTGCGACCGACGCGGTGCTACCCCGGGCGAGGAGACACTTGCGAAGGTGGCAGCGCATCAAACACCTTCAGGAGAATGTGCGCGAAGACAGGCGACTGACCTATGTCACGCCAGCATGCCAGCGGTCCGATGTCCAGCGGTCATTGTGGTGCCCGGGGCGCGGGCGTTGAATAAGATGGTACACTGCAATTAAGATGCCGGGCTCGCGGGGAGAGAAAACGTTTGCCGGGAAAAGAATAGAAGGATGCGCGTGGCTGGGGAACGGAGGCGGGGACGGACAATGGCCTCTGTGCGAAATTGGGAACGTGCGTCTCGCGGGGAGGTGGCGTGCGGCCGGGCGTGACTCGCGCGTGACAGGTGATGCCCAAAGTAGCAGATGCCGAGGGGCAGACGGCGGCTGTCACGGCGGGGTCACGGCGGAAGTCACAGAGAGGCGAGTCAAGGGAGAATTTGGCGTGCCTCGATCGCCTTCACACCCCTTCACGAGAACCCTTTATATTCCTTTGTCCCCATCCCCGCCTACCGCAACACGCCCCCTCTCCGGCTGCGTATAAGACTTGCTTTTCCTCGCTGCCCTCTTCCTCCTCACCACCACTACGCCCTCACGCCCGCAGCACCCGCAATGTACGAGGAAGTGTGCCTCCTCTGCAGTCGGCCAATCACCGTTGATGGGTGCGTATCCGTGCTCCATAGTCCTCACCAGACACTGATACGCTTCTATTGCAGTCGGGCATACTGCAGTGACGAGTGCGAGAGCCTTGACGCTACCTCGCCGTCCATCTCCACCACCTCTAGTGCGTACGCCTCGCCGTACCTTCACTCAAACAACGGCCCCGGCAGCCTTGCGGACGTCCCGGCCCTGGTCTCCTCTGCTATCGGTCGTTCACTCGCAGTGTCAAAGCACAAGAACCGCCATTCCATCTCGTCGTCCTCGACTTCGTCCGCAGTCTGGTCGGTCTCCACTGACGAGGACGACGAGCTTGCGAGCACCGTACCCGACGAGGACCTCTTGTCCATCCACGGTACCGAGAGCACAAAGTCCGCGGATCCCTCTTTGTATCCATTCCAGCCACGAGGCGCAGGCTTGTCTTACGCTCGCCGCCCCTCTGGTACCAACCAGCGCTCTACCGTCCCGACATTAAACCGACACATATCATCGACGTCAAGCGTTTCCGCAACGGGTACTGGCTCGCCACGCAGCGCACCCCCACCCTACTCACCTGCGGAAGAAGAGTTCTCTGACGTCCCTCGCACGTCGACTTCAACCCGTTCGGCAGGCAGGCACGGGCTCCCGAGGCGCAACAGCAATACGTTCGCGAGCGGACCCTCCAGCGAGCAGGAAGCCGACTACGAGACGACCATCAGCTCGAAGCGTAAACGTAACAGAGCTAGTCTCCCTGCGTACTTCTCCCTTCTCACGACCTCAACGTCGTCACCTACGCCGCCACGTTCGCAACGGACGCTATCTTCATTGCAGACTCTCACCGCGATCACGCGCTCGTTCCAATCATCACCTCCCACACCCCGCGTTGCGGCGCATCCTATTCTCGATCCCGTCACGGCCTTTTCCCATGCCCACACAAACCCTTGGGCAAGTGCAGGTGAGGCGCCTAGCGGGCGTGGTCGCAAGCGTGACCCCGAGGCGCGCTCGGCATCAAGTCGTCGTTCGACACAGCGCTCCCCTCCGCGCCAATCTGGGGCGCGCGCCTCGCGCTCACCGCCGCCGTGCGCACACCGCCGCGGGCACATTGGTCCAGAGGCACGCGCGCGCCTGGACAGCATCGAGAAAGTCGCAGATTGGGTCTCTCACAGCCCCGCGATGCCTGTGCGGGGGCGGACGCTCACTCGCCGCAACAGCTCACCTGCGAAGCCGAAGCTGGACGCACTGATCGGGGAGGTCACCGAAGAGCACGATCTGCTTGCCGTGCGTGAGGTTCTGGCGAAGAGCTTGCACTTCCACACGGATCATGACGACGTGTATGTCACTAGCCGTGACCGAAGGGGACGGCGGCGACCTGACGAGCTGGATCACGCTCCCGTTGGGGTCGACAGCCACCGAGCACCGGGGCTCGGTGCCGGGCGCAGTGGCTTGATGGCACGAGAGCGCGAGCGCGGGCGTGCACTGGTGCGCTTCTAGGCCCTTATGCTATTCCTTCCTTTCGTTTCTCACTATGCACGAACGCACAATAACGACCGACTCAAAACGCATCGAATCATCTTAACGACACCAGCACCGCTCCATCTGTCCGTAGACCACAATATGCTTCGCTTTCTTGGACTCCGTCGCAAAACGCCCGCACCGTCTGCTTTATCCGCTACCCCACACCTCATCGTCCCGTCATTGCACCCACAGTCTATCTTTGTCTGGCACCCAACGTATCATTCTATGCAGGCCCGCCTCCCCCACTCACCGCTCCAAAATCGCCACCCCGCCCGTCGCGGTGCATTTATCCTCTTGAGTGCACGTCGACGCTTGGCTGTGGAACGACGCCCGGGGTCACTCTCTACCTGAGGGTGTGCGAACTCTCGGCGCCGGTGGTATGCTATCTATTCGACATGACCTGTGCCAGCCCCAGCGCTTCCCCTCATCGAAGGGATTCGGTGCGGGAGGCCGGGATCAGTCGCGTTTAGGTTCGGGTTCGGTTGGAGGGTACCCCGCTTTTCCCTCCGTGTTCTGGCTCGAGGTGATGTGCGCGCTCGTTCTTGTTCTGTATGTGTCACAATCCATACGTACCACTTCTTATTTGCCGCGCAAAAGGGGGTTTGCCACTCTTCTGCTTTTCGGGAGCACTTGTCTATTTGTGGTTCTGTTCGGCCTCTCCCCTCTCTTCTCACATGAAACACGTCCGTCATCATTGTTGGAAGCAAATTTTACTACTGTACACAATACATCCATCCGTATCTCAGGCCCGCCGTATCTTAAGCCCCTCTTTATCGTCGCATTGCTCTCCTATCAGCCATACAACGTCTTCGTCACCACTCTACATGCACCGTTACCAACGAAGCAGAAATAATAAATTTTGTAAAAACAGACTCCCTGGTCCAATCCGAATGGAGGGTATACATATACATTAGTGGTTGTACACGGATAACTCGCCCGTAAGCTTGGGCAAACACGGCCGGCTCCTAGCGCTGCGTGACGAGTGACCTTGAAAATGGAGAGCAAGCGAATCGTCACTGGGCTCTTCCATATCGCAGCCTCTTAGTGGGAGCGCGGGTTTCAAAGTTGGTCCGAGGAAGTTTCCGCAGGTCGTGCGCGGGTGCTTGTGACGCGTGCTCGTGACCTGGTTGGGCCTCTGGATTGCGCTTGTTTGCAGCGTGCGTTGTGCGCGTGAGTGTTATCCTGCAGCCTGGTGTCGGCGTGCGGATGTGCGCAGTGCGCATGGCGGATGCATCGACGACGCGTCCCGTCGTCCCGATTCCCCAAGCACTCGGTTCCACAGGCGTGGTTCGAGTGCCGCGATACACATTGGTAGCTCGTGCAAATCTCTAGTCGAGCTTCGATCGCCCTACTAGATGCCGCTGCGGGCTCCTACGCGTGGATAGTATGAGCACGCTGCCCTCACTTGAAAACTTCCTGGAGCTAAGAACGCCTTCTTGTGAAACAGTGACCCTCGCAGGGCATTCGGCAGCACCGTCACAGTAGGTCATACTATCATCCATGATCTCACCTTGTAACCGACGCGAGCCTCGTGCCCATCCCGTCGGAACCGAACAGACACACGAGCTACGACCCCGTTGCTGCGGGTCGCAGCACGGTCCGTAGACACAAATGGGCCGTGTGTAGCGGTCCTTGTATCCTTTCTATCGAAGATGAGTTGGGTGAGTGGTCTCCTTTCGACCGGTATGTAAAGATGCGGGAGCTAGGGTGGATCGTCGAGTAGTACCATCCGCGCCCCTGCGACTGCATTTGCTGCTAACGCGAGGGGACAACCTGGGCAGCACGTTGAGGTCCCAACACTGTGGATCCAGGTCCGCTCCTATTTTGTTTGAAGGGAACCAAGGGAGAGGGTCGGCACCGCGTAGGCGTGGGTTAGGTCCATTAGCCCAGACAAATAGTGCGGCATGTCCGTTGCCAGGGATTCGAGGATAGAACACACATATCAATCAAGACATGGCGCAAAATCAGTTCGGGGGTGCACGCTACACGGGTGTTGCAGCCGAACGTGACGTACCGTGAACAGTCGCATCGATGCGACGTGCATTTCCTATTTACACAGTCGTGGCCCTCGTGCCGGTACGACGGATGAGTGTCGCGTAGCTTGCAATTAGATGGGATGTTGCATTGGTAGTCGTGTAGGAAACGGTGCCCAGGTGTTTGCAGTGGCGCGAGGATACGTATCCGAGGCGGTCTGGAGGCCCTGCAGAGTCACTTCCATCGCCACCAGATCATTTTGTCCGTATTTTGGTTGTCGCTGGCTGAGAGAACGTGAGGCTATCATAGTACGGCTACAACCGCAGTGATGGGCGCCTTCTCCATATAAGGCAGGTGTTGTAGTTTGATCCCGGCTGGTGTTCAACGTGTTGTTCTCTTGAAGGGACTATCGCTACGCAAGTCTTTTACAAATATTACAGATTTATAGGTATACAGTATATCCGGGAAGCACAATTATATAGTGCAAAGCTCTAGCATATTGTCAAAATAGCAAACAAGTATCTGCTCCGTGATCATGTGGTCAACGCTCTGAGGTCCATATATAGAAAGCCATATGTGGAACCGTGAGGGTAGTTTAGCAAAGCAGATCTACTCTGTTGAATGATTGAACATGATGGAACGGAACAAATACAACCCTCAGCTTCCGCACTCTGTATCTTCTGTTAAAACCCTGTGGTAGGAGATATGTGTAGGCAGCGCATTGCAAACCCTATATCAAATATTGCCCACGTATGAGGTATGAGGCCAAGGGTGTATGTTATGACGAAAGTGCCAGCGACCGGGATCTTCCGCGCGCGTCAACTGATACTAATGGACAGTATTAGACTGCCCCCTTCAATCGCGAGACGGTCCCGAGCTCGGGACGATTGCCCGACAAAACGTGTCACAGAATACGCCACTGGTTCGAGACTGCTTCCATACGCAGCAGCCATGCCATTACACGCAACACGAGCATTACGGAACACGCACCGTCAAACTGAACCCGATCTTCACCCAACGAATATAGCCTCCTGAACGAGTTTCATGGATTGCGTAAAACAATTCGAAGACTGCCAAGCAAGCTGGGGTGTCTGACTTACGTGAGAATCCACCCACTCGTCCGAATTGGATGTGACACTGGGGAAGTGGCCAGAGTGGGCTTGCAGCTTATTACACAGCTACCGCTTGCGGGAGAGCAGGTATGGTCAACACCTGGGCTTTCACTATGCATCAGTGTGATGTGCCAGGATGCGTTCTTCAGACCGCGTACGTCACCTAGGTGGTCACTGATCGGCACAATAAGGCAAATAGCGACGCCCTCAGAGAGCCTCGAAGGCGGCGATCATTTATTGGGCACTACCGGAGCAAGGTATGTGTCGTTAGTTTATCTGCGTCCTCGGAGATCGCACCCGTACCTACAACGGAAACCTAAATCCATGGAAGATGGACGTACCCTCGTTTGTAGCGTGCATCATCCTTCCTACATCGATATCTATCAGCGAACCTTCCAACACCTTGTATTTGAGCTTCAGATGTATCTTTAACATGAGTATCGGGCCTCACGAGACAGTCGCGGCTGCACACGAGCAGGGTGAGGCAGCAAGACTTATATGCAATATACTTCGCAGGAGCCACAATCGCCGGTGAAGACATTTGGCAACGCAGCTGAGTCTATGGTCCACGCTGTTCTGTCGGCGTACTGCTACTTTTTGCAATCGCCCTCATCGTCCATGCATTAGCGAGCAGCCTGCATCGTGTCCCAAGTAGTGCACGCCAAAATGAGATAGAAGAAGGAATTTATACCATAAGCAGCATGGGGACGACGGCTACTGGACGTAACCGGAGCTCCCACCATTGATCGATATTCGCAGAGGGCACTCCGCGATGCCATGATACGATTCGTGATAGATACGTCGCCAGAAGTGCTGACATGATCCAAGGCTGACAAGAAAGAGCAGGATGAAGTCGTCTGTGAGTCAACGAACACTGTTAAGTACTTCGCAGGGCGGCTGACCATGGTGCGCCTTGGACGGGGACTCACCGATTGGAAGTATGATCCTATATCCTTGCATTTCATATGGGACAAGGCATGGCTGAAAGTCGCCTGCAGCGATCGCGATACGCAACGAGCGACGCGAGGCGTGTACATGTACGGACTCGGAGGACTGATGCGATGTAAGCTTGATAGGAAAGACGCGCCAGGTGCGCGGCGAAGGCCGCTTTTGTGCAATGCAGCAGTATAAAATGGTCGGAGCTGGCGATATCAATTCATTTGGACGATGCCGGCCCGTTGGAGGGAGGCCATTATCGATGCGATGCGTGGCATGGACATTGCTGCAGTACTTGAGCGGCCAAAGAGGGAACAAGGCCACCCGCCCAGCTGAACGATAGACGAGTGCAAGCAAGCTCTGCGAATCGAGCACTGTTGAGAGAAATGTTGTGGGAGATGGTGGTCGTTCGAGAGAAAGAGGGGACCGAGGCGGAGTCCGGCTGTCCCAGGCGGCAGACGCGTGGCCGTAATGAGGGGTGTGCGCACCCGAAGCACATCCACCACGGACCTGACATGCTGCAAGTCTACTGACCTGAGTCCGCCTTTCTTCGCAACCTCTTTGAGTGCACGCACTCCCAGATAACATCGCCCTGCACTCTGAACACCACCATCGCCACCATTGATTCATACAGCGAGCGTAGTCCATCGCGGGTCACCTCGCCTCGCCAGACACCAGTCCTGGAAGCTAGTGATTCCTCCTTGTCGCAACTCCTTTCCCCACCTCTGAACACTGCTCAGCAACCGAGGACACCGTCACGGAGGACCAGCTTGATCCCATCCATCCGGCCGAGGTCTGAACTCGAGGAAGGCGACCCCGAGTCCTCCACCGCCTCCCCATCTAGCCCACCTCCTTTGTCTTACCTCCACCCGTCCGCTGGTATCGCGCGCAACTCACTGTCTGTGACTGAGTATCGCTCAGAAGCAGACCCGGACTTCCTTCGTGCCAGTAAACGGCAAAGGATTGGCAGCCAGAGCTCGTCTGCCTCGTTCTACCCACGAACCATTCTCTCTGAAGACATACACCCCTCCACCTTCATCCCGGCCACTATGAAGCCTACGGAGTCTGACCAAGAGTCCGGTAAATCCGTGCAGGTCGACGCAGCGCCCGAAGCGGGCCCCTCATCTTCAGCAGGGAGCACGAACGGGTATAACGGCGCGGCTCCCAAACACAATGGCTATTCAAACTCGTACACTAACGGTACTTCGAGGACGACTCTGGCAGACGCTACCCGTGGAGGGAGAGCCGAGAAGCAGGCGACGTCTATTACGCGAGTGTCGTTGCCTGGATCAACGCTCTACGACGACTCATATGTGGATCGGGAGGAGTTTGTTAGACTGACCATACAGAGCTTGAGAGATGTGGGATACATGTGAGTGGCCAGGCGAGTCGTCCTGTATTATCCTAACGCCACTTATAGTGAATCCGCTGCGACTCTGGAGGCTGAGTCGGGATTTACCATGGAGAGCACTGAGGTCGCAGAATTTAGACAATGTATCCTGGATGCCGACTGGATGCGTGCAGACGCGGCACTTATGCGCCTAGGTGTGGCAGACGATGAGAGACTATGGGTAAGTTTAGGTCTTCTGTGTTAAGGTTGATCCACAGTTGACGTACGGCGGCATTTGCAGGAGGCCAAGTTCCTTATAAGTCAACAGAAGTACTTAGAGTTGCTCGAGGCAACCAAGATAACTGCAGCGCTACACGTCCTGCGGAACGAACTTGCGCCCACGAACGTAGACTCTGAGTCACTGCACGCGCTTTCAAGGTCAGTGTTGTTGGACGAAGTGGCTGAACTGATGGCTGACCGTATGGCAGCCTTATGATGTGCTCGGATCCTGAGGATCTGAGGCAACGCGCAGGATGGGATGGAGCCTCAGGCCACTCCCGGCGGCGATTACTCGGGGAGCTACAACGTATGTGGCTGTGATCAGCACCGCTGTGTCTTCCTGATTGACCTCGTCGCGCAGGATATATACCGTCATCTGTCATGATTCCACAACGTCGATTCGCCACACTGCTCGATCAAGCTCGCGCACACCAACAGAGCCTCTGTCTATACCACAACGCGCCGATGAACTCACGGACGTTCTCGCTGTACACCGACCACGTATGCGACAAGGATGCGTTCCCTCGGGTCACCACAGCAATACTAGAGGTCCACACGGACGAGGTCTGGAACCTGGAGTGGAGCCATAGTGGGAATTACCTTGCCTCGGCGAGTAAAGACAAGACGGCAATCATCTGGAGAGTCGAGGTAAGTCAATTATACCTACTCTAGATAGGGTTCTGTCCCATCGTTACCACAAGAGCACCTGTTGACTTTGCCAACAGCATGACAAAGACCCCTCAATACGAGACATATCGCCCAAGTTCATACTCCGAGACCATCCATACCCAGTAGGATGTGTCGCATGGTCGCATGATGACTCGATACTTCTCACCGCTGCAGAGCACCATATCAAACTGTGGAACACTAGGGTGAGTGTTCTTGTCGTGTGCAGCCGTGTCCGCAGCCTGACCTGTTCATGCAGACTGGGCTGTGTGTGAGGTCCCTCGAGGTGCATACAGATGTCGTGACAGCATTGGCTTGGCTACCTGACGGTTCGGGCTTCATCTCCGGTGGTCTGGACAGGAAGATTATACACTGGGTATGTTTTGTGTCTCGTCGTGTCTCATACATATGACGTTACATTGACTTTGATGGCTTTCCCAGGACGCTGACGGCAAGCAGCGAGACTCGTGGGGTCAGAGCCCGATACGGGTGACAGACCTCACCGTCACCCCTGACTTCACACGATTGGTCGCCGTCGGCATGTATGACGCCCCAGCGAATGTGCCTGGGCCAGCCGCCGCTGCGTCCGAGAACGGAAACCAGTCGGGTGCAGGGCGGAGTTCTGAGAATAGGGTGATTGTGTACGACCTAGTAACGAAGCAGCCACAATCGTGAGTACCTCCGATCGGCGACGAGACGACTACTCATGGTCCGATGCAATCGCGCTTGTACATAGATTCATTCCCGTGGACGGGGAGTTGACCAGCGTGAAGGTCTCAAACGATTCACGATATGTGCTCATTAATCGCGCTCCCCAGGGCGGAGCGCCATGCGTACGTACACAGCCGCATGCGTCACCCGTGCCCACTCTGACTGGAACTAACATGACAGGAGATTCACCTATGGGATTTGGAATTGGAGCGAGTAGCCCGGAGATACACTGGCCATAATCAATCTCGGCATGTCATAAGAAGCTGCTTTGGGGGTGTCGATGGCAGCTTCGTCGCTAGCGGCAGTGAGGGTACGTTTACCCTAACTGCACCCGGTATGCCGTGTGGTCTGTGAGGGCCGAGCTAATGTCGCACTGCGCGTTTCCTGTCCCATTCTAGATGCAACTGTTTACATATGGCACCGCGACACGGGTACTCTCCTCGAAGCACTTGCCGGACATGGTGCGGGGAGTGTAAACTCCGTCGTATGGAACCCGCGAAACGAACGGATGTTCGCGTCGTGTTCAGACGACAACACCATCCGCATATGGGAAGCACCCGCTGTAGAGCTCGCAACCGCTTCGCTGGATGCTGCGGAGCATAGGCGCGAGGCATATGAAGTGGAAGGGAAGGGGAAGGGAAAGAGTCGGGAACGGTGGGATGGCCCACTAGCCACAGGAATGAGCTATGGATCGAGCCCCAGTTCGACCCTGATATGAACTCTGACGACGGAGACGTTCTGTACGGTAGGTCGCATGCACTGACTCTTGGTTTTGCCTTGCATATGGATTTCATCACGTTCAACTGCCATAACCCTATACTTTGCTGCATCCTCACTCATTGCAGGTCGCTATGTTTAATCGTAACGCTGACACTTGCACACATGTATCTGACCGCACATAGAATGTTAACGCGTATTGACCGCGCTGTACACTTACGTCCTTGACATTTGGATGGATCAAATTGAATGTGAGTAGATGAAGCTGACGCCTTTGGGCAACTTTGTGTTGGCACGATATGAGCGTTTGCAAATTTGGACGCGCATGGGTGAACAATCACAGGCCTGTGGCGTGAGCCACCGTGATCGCTCGGCGACAACGTTGTCTGCATACCGGCACTTAGTCTTCTATGATACGCAGAATGCCTATTACTGGCCTCGGGTTTAAAACAACCTACTCAAGCCTCTCCAAGAAGGGAGTATACAGCTCCTCGATGCGATGGTGGAGGTCATGTGGGCCGCGCTTATTGAAAGGTGTAGTTAGTCTACTTCGTTCTGGTCACGGCGGGACTGACATGAAGTAGCTTACCTCGATTGCATTGCTTGAAGTCCATGCTATTTGAGCGGCTAAGTTCAAATTCGGGTAACGTGTACAAGTCAGTATGTTTATCTACTTCTGATGATCGAGGCAGTGTCACCATAGTTCTAAGCTTCCAGTCGTCTGACCTATAACTCCCGTCAGGATATAATTCCCGGTATCAAATACGATGCGAGACAACCATGGCGAATGTGGAGATTTTCTTCCACCAGTGTCCGCTCTGCTCGGTGTGAATGAGTACGCAGTCGCATTGATTTGTTTACCCCTGCTGACTTTCACCGTGCACACTTTCTAGGTTGCTGTCAGTGCATTCAGTAAGTTCTCACCGAATCCATTTCCGAACCAGTGATTAGACATCATCCGGCTGCTCTATGCACAGCCTCGGGTCTTCACTGGTGTAGATAGTGCGGAACATTGGGGTACAGTAGACTAGAAGCACTTGCTTGTCATTGAAATCCTGGCTGAGGACTTGAACAGGGGTCCTTACAGTGACTTGCCTAGTCGTCGTGAACACAACCTAGCCTTGACCTGGCCTCACGCCAAGTATGGTATATCAATGCACAACTCAGTCACCCATGACAGACAATCGCACCCGAGCTGAATCCAATAGACTGTCATTTTCCTGTTTCCACCGGGCTCCAGCCTGCTACCTTTAGCTCGGGGAGAGAATACTACCTCAGGCGATGCCTATGCTCTCGTTTATTAGTTACTCATGTTCTACCAGATGTTCCTCCATTGCGCTTTCCGCTTTCATGATGGGCAATCGGAGCCGTAAGTCACCGCCGACTCACTCAATCTTTCAAATATTCCTTTGCACAACGGTCACATAACCACTGTGATCATAAACCTCGTACATAGATGTACGCCCAATAAGCCCCCTATTACCTCTGCGCGCCCCACAGGGAGCTTCTACAACCTGCTGACAAAACTTCGTCCTTGGAATGTTCGCTACACAATGTACAGTCACCGGCAACCCATCTGGGCACGACAACACGACCTAGCCCAGGGCCCACTGTGCCACATCGTGCTGGATGACACCGCTTCTTACAGAGACAAGCATGGCCCTCGTTAGGAATGCATCCATGCTGCGAGATCTGGCAGTTTACGAGACGCCATTGTTCTCCGGCGCTCACAGTCGACTCCGTACGTACACTCAGTACGTATTTTCCACAGCGGCTCATGCGAGAGACCATCGCCGCGGTCGGGCAGTTACACAACAGCGTTCGCGACTACTAGTCTGACCTTGTTGCAAGCATGCACACTGATCACGAATTGTCCATGATAACATTCGAGGGTGAATTATCAAATATCAATCCGTTGCCTGCCTCATGCCTCACACGACGAAGTGCAAAACTCACGGAAGCAACGTCTTTTGAGCTGGGATGTTTTGGATGCCAGCTCAGACGCAGATTGACGCATTCAAGTTGCGCCGAGGCCAGGTCACCATACTGTGCCACATCCTCCGATCGTGGGCCTTTGAAGGTTGCACATCTCCGTAGATAGCGCCCATTATTCGACTAGTAAAAGTCGCGAGGCAGGCAGGCCAGGGACTGATCAAGCTACTAGAGATAAGACGTCATAAGATAGTGCGTTGTCGACGCAGTTCGCATAGCGATTTCCGAATAAACTTGGCGTCCAAGGGTCGATCCTTCATCGGAGATCATGCACAATCTGTATACATTCAACGAGTCTAATGATACCGGCAATGTACAGCGCAGATTTGATACCGGAAGATTGGCCCACCAGTGTCCCAAGTGTAGAAAGACAAATAATACAATATGCAATCAGTTGGAGGGGGCCCAGTCACGATGCAGATGATGCGAATGTGGATCCAACGGCGATACGAAGACGAAAGAAGGCCTAGCAAGGATCGTACTAAGTCCGAGCAGGAGTGCGAGAAGTAGGCAATTGCGAGTGAGCACGATGCTTCGGCATGAAGATAGATGACACGGGATCCTTCTTGGCTGGAACGACCCTCGTGAGTACAGAACGAGGCGGTGGCGAATGAGACGCAGGGGGTGGTGACGTCGAGGGTAGACCGCATTGGGCAGTGTCGAATGCGGACATTGAAGTGGGAGGAGGGGCGGTGTCCTGCACCGCGGGTGGTGAGGCAGAAACTGCGGTACGGCGAATGGGTACAGCGGTAACCGTGACTCGACTACCCGAGCGGTTGGTGGAGGGCCCAGAGCTGCCTGAAGGAGTTGACGGAGTTGTGGATGTCGATGTCGGACGCTTTGCTGGAGGCACGGATGATGCCGTACGGGAAATCTTGGCTTTCATAGCAAGCATCGGCGTACCATAGATACCCTTCTGCATGCGCGCTGCTTCGTGTCGAGTTCGTTGTATGAGCGTCTTCGGTTGCACAGGAACACTCCCTGTTAAGTTAAGTCTCAACACAATGCAGGCTGACAGGACCCGTTCACGTACACGGTTTGGTACGTTTTGCGGGCGGCAATCTGTCTGTCAGCTTTATCTGGGATCCCTTCTTGCGGTCGTCAGCTTCCTGGCGAATTGTGCGAAGGCGCGACTTCAGCTCCTCGAATCTCTGTGCCTCCATCTCTTGCAGAGCCTGCCAAGACGTCACCATGTTAAACGTAATGACGGAGTACCAAAATAGACGACTAACAAAGTATTGGTCGCGCCAGGACTCTGGCTCTGGACATTGGTCTGATGTGCATAGTTCGGCAGCTTTTATGGATGTTCTGAGACACAGCCCCTTCCAGATCTCTGCAACCGTCATGAGCTAGGATACTCCTTGGATGGCGAGAGTGCCTACCTGCCGACTCTTGGGCTACTTCCTAGAGAGCAATTGTGTAAAATGACCCATTAGTGGATGCATTCTTTGACAGTTGCTTAGTACGGACCAGGTTCGTCTGCTCTAACCGAAGCAGTGTTTCCGCGGAGCAGTTCTCAAGTATCGGCTTCACGAGGGTGTAGTTCATACCGCTTACAGTGAATATAGCTACCATCAAATGAGCTGTGAGCCACTTTGAAGGTACATGAATACGTACAGTCAACGTGATTTGACGCCACTGTTCTCACAACTCAGTCAGCTAAATATTGTAGGTAAATCATATCGCCGTGATAACCCGCTTACCTCGCTGGCAGAGTTGTACAAGGGTTGGTATACGATACGCTGGTCTTTCTGTGTCTGATTGCATCTTGAATGCCACTCCAGGTGCGCTTGTGGGTCGTGCAGCACTGGCTTGTGGTAGAAGATGGGAGTTTCGTGAATGTAGCGTGTAGCGTGTGGCGTCCGGAAGTATTCTGCACGCGTATCAATATTCCACGTGTCTGGACGCCACCAGTTTCCTTTCTAGGAAACTTACAAGGTTGAGTGTTGGGTCGCCTGAGATGCAAAGATGGTACTTCTCCGCTACCAGCGCATCCCACGCTTAATGAGAATCGGCTACGCGCCATCATATTCTGGCGAACGTAACTATGTACAGCTTGGTGTCAGCGCTGGCGTTCTCCTTGAACCCCGCCTTCCCTGCGTCAAGGACGAGGCGCGTATAGCCTTTGGCAAAATCATTAAAGGCGCAGTCATGTGATGCTAAGTATTGTACTGCGGAATGCAACCACGCCTAACTACGGCATCTGAAGTCCCATCCGCACCTATTCAAATGGGTCCCCTCGAGTTCGCAAACCGAAGCCTTGAAACGTTTTGTATACACCTTATGAGTCTCTCAGCATCGAGGACTTCGGCTGGTCTGGGCTGGGACGCAGGGTCGCTAACGAATACGGTCAAAGTGATTTTAGCGACGAATGGAATCTGCGGAATTACCATCCGAGCACCCGCGAGGGTCTGGATGCCAGTGAACGAAGGCTGGCACTCACTATGTTGGGATGTGACGGCGTGGCAGCGACCAGCCAACCCGGCTAACATACGTCGACTGATGTCCTACTCTGTCGGATCTTGGGACACCTTGGGCAAAGCTGGAACTGCTTCCAGGCGCGCCAAATTTTGTACCTGGTAAGCGCTAGTACCTCAAACTATCCCAGACTCATAGGCCTGCACGAGACGTGGCACTCCCGAGACACATATGCATTCTAGATACGCGGGCGATGAACTGGCATTGCCGTAACCTTACCTTCGCAAGTCGGCCACGATGACAGAATCGGTGCCATTGCTTGCGCGACCGTTTTGGAACTACAGCCTGAGCGCCAAGGTGCGCTGCATATTATGGCGTTGCACTAACTTCCGACTTGTTATAGCCGACCGAGAATAAAAGGGTGCGGTGTCCATGGCCTTGGAGCATTCCGCCTCCCCTAACAGCGTTGCGTTGATTAGCACTGTCTCCTTCATCCATGTTTTACGACCCAGCCCACGATGTTCAACGTCCGACCCACTCTCGCTTGCATCTTCGTGACGTACGGGATGCGCACACACTCTTCGAAGGTGTTCGACTCGGCGTGTTGAAGCCAGTGCAGCGTCGCTTGAACGACAACGAGCGATCGACCTTTATCAGGTCGGGTGCCGTCTTCGTCTGGGAAGAGAGTGAAGAAGAGACGGGCTTGAAGAGATGGACAGACGGGCGGATCTGGAGCCAGTCACGTATGCGCGAAGTGGGTGCCGTGTTTTGCATCGTCCAACCGCATTCCGGCGATTATTGACCGGGCCATCTTCAGCCCTACCTGTTTTATGACGAAAAGTCGTCTCAGGACGAACCGGACCCTCCGAGCGAACAGTCGCCCAGGTAAGCAGCGAAGAAAGCGGTAGCGCTTAACGAAAGCTGACGTCGCACATTGACAGGTCAACATTCCGTTTCGTAGAGGGACCATCGAGAACGTGGACGTCGTCTGCGCAGTCGCACTACGAGCGTAGTGAGCATCACCCCACTGGCCTCGTGAAACAGGCCTACTCCGCTTGGGTGTTCATCGCGCCTAATACCCGCCCACGCAAGTGGCACTTGACGGCATATTTCACCTATGCTGACCTACCAAACATTCCTACGGTCGACCGCGATTCGACCTTGCGCAACATTACCGTGCCACAGGGCGTCTACAGGAGTGGGAAGTCAAGGACGAGAAACCCTGACGCGGGACCAGTTCCGCACTCGCTGCCTTCAGCACAAGCGGTCACTCACTTGTTGCCAAGTCGACCTGGGACCCCCGTCATCCTTCCATTGCCAAACGCCGCGGGACAACCAGAGCAAGGCAGTAGCGCGCGTCGACCTCAACCGCGTCGCCCCGAGGACGAGAGAATGATCCGCTTGCTGAACTCTAAACCT
Organism: Fomitopsis betulina; assembly: GCA_022606075.1. Classification (NCBI taxonomy): domain Eukaryota; kingdom Fungi; phylum Basidiomycota; class Agaricomycetes; order Polyporales; family Fomitopsidaceae; genus Fomitopsis; species Fomitopsis betulina. The sequence continues at coordinate 23,973 of JABYQK010000089.1, forward strand.
ATCTAAGAGACACCCATAGACCTCGCAGACCCTCTTCCCATGATGTTCAAATCAGCTGTATTCTTTGGTTTTCAGGGAGACATTAACGGTACCTTTCGCTTATATTGCTCGGACATGCTCTCAATGTAGTCACGTATCCCTAATGTATATGTCAGTAAAAGTTTACACGAACTCGGCTCCTGATGGCAAGTCCTACAAAGATGACTAGCGCGCATCGCGCAGTAAACTGTTGTCACTCCTCCTCGTCTGACGCGTCGTTTTCCGCTTGCGCGGCCCTCTCTTGTGCGTTCATCGCACCAACCAAATCGTCCGACTGGCCCTGTTGAGCCGCCAGCCGCTGTCCTGTGAGACAACCGTGAGTTCCATGTCCGACCGGAGTATTGTGTCCACCTACTGATGAGCGTGTGTATTGCCTCTTGCGTTTTGCGCTCCAAACGCGCGAGCTTCTTCTCCATTTCCCGTTTCAGGTCCCAGTTTGGCCGTTTCGGGGCAATGTTAAACAAGTCCTGCGCGGCTAGTCAGACACACTGGCCACAAATCCGGCCTGGGACACTGACCAGATCCTGCGCTCTTCGCTGCTGGTCCTCCTCGATAACGGCCTCGGCCATGCCTTCTACTTTCTTCTCCACGGTATCTTCCATGTGCTCATCATCCTCACGGGTATGCTTTTTCAATGTGCGCCTCTCCGGATCAAAAGTTCTGTGTTTGATGACTGATTCTGCGAGGCCACTAGGACGAAGAGGTTGTTAGTGGGACAGACACGAAGACAGGTCTACACACCTTTCGTCCACAGCCTCACCAGCCTTCCTCTTACGGAGGGCAATGAGCCGTGCCTTTCGCGCTTCGGATGCGTCTGCGAGGGACATCTCGGCAGAACGGCAGTGAGGAGGAGGGCAAGAGGAGGAGCCCGAAAGCGAACCGCTTGGGCATGGAGCGGCACCTGTTTTGGCAGTGCCGCGGAATGGACGAGTTGCTGACCAAGCAGCAGAGTCGATCTAGCGGGCGCTCCCGATACTCTGGATTAACTTCCTGACCAACACGCTGGTGACCATTTCACGTCCCGTCTATGTTTGCTGCCGCCATCTAGTCCTCTCACAGCCTCCACTGCACACGAGTGCTTGTGATGAACGCTGCTTGGAGACGCTCGTGCTTGATTGTTTTCGACAGATACGCGACATGTGTAGGGCAGTCATGGGTTGCACCCATTCGCAGAGGCTTCGCCACGTCGGCCGTTTGCTATGCTGCTTCCAAGAAACTCGCTTGCATGGAGGACTTCCCATGTGACGTAATTAGGTATGAATTTGGCACCATGATCGTATAGCACGCGGCGACTGAGTGCAACCAGGAATTTCTCAATAATAGCACACATCGGTATGTGGTATAGGACCAGAATGATCAACAACTCACCTTTTGTGCGTTTGCTAGACCATGGTAAATCGACACTGGCAGACAGGTAATCTCACCATACCAAGGCTCTAACGATTCTAACCAAACGGTAGATTGCTTGAGGTTGGCCCCAGCTTGCGACCTTCTCACTGCTGCAACTAAGCATTGATGGCGCGGTAAAGCTGACAGGCACAATCGACAAGCGACAGAAGGGGGATCACCAAGTCTTGGATAAGTTGAAGGTAGAGCGAGAACGTGGAATCACAGGTCCGTGCACGCGACACAACCTCCGAGTTTGATTGTCCTGACCGCGCTTGTTCAGTGAAGGCTCAGACGGCGACGTATGGAAGTTTCGTGCCTTTCGTGCACACCGAGCTGAAAAAACTACTAGCATGATCCACAAGTATGGTGGAAATCGATACCTCCTCAACTTGATTGATACACCGGTGCGTAGTCTCTCTGGCAAGCCATAAAGATGGGGTACTGACTGAAGATATCAGGGACACGTCGACTTCGCTTGGGAAGTCTCTCGCTCTCTCGCCGCCTGCCAGGGTGCTTTGCTCCTTGTAGATGCAACTCAAGGCATCCAAGCCCAGTCTATCTCCGTCTTCCACATCGCGCGCGAACGGGGTCTCAAAATCATTCCCGTGCTGAACAAGGTACCTGTCTCTTTAGCACTGACCCCGTTCGTGTCTAACTGGTGCACTTTAGATAGACCTTCCTGCCGCGCAGCCGGATATCATCGCCGCGCAGGTGCAGTCTACATTTGGTATAGATCCCGCTGAATGCATCCACATATCCGCGAAAACCGGCAAGGGTGTTGAGAAGGTGCTGCAGGCCATCATTGATCGGATCCCGGCACCTTCTGGTGAGGAGTCGGCGCCACTGAAGGCATTATTGTTTGATTCTTCGTACGCAGGGTCCGCGCATTGGGTGTACCGTGAGGTCTGACGAATATGTAGGTACGACAAATACCGTGGCGTCATCTCGCTGGTCAGCATCCAGGAAGGTGTGCTGAAGAAGGGGGACAAGATCGCATCATGTCACACACGCAAAAAATACGATGTCACTGAGGTCGGCATCATGTATCCTGAGGAAGAACCAACGACATCTTTGCGCCCCGGCCAGGTGGGGTACATCGCTTGTAACATGAAGGAGTCTACAGAAGGTCTGTGATAATATCAACAAAGTTTGGGGTCTGACTCAAGCGACTGTATGTAGCCCATGTCGGCGACACGCTACATCGAGTTGGCGAAAAGGTTGAATCAATGCCAGGGTTTAAGCCGGCAAAGGCAATGGTCTACGCCGGGGTATATCCAATGGATAGCAATGATTTCAACAAGCTAGAGGAATCAATACGACGGGTGCGTTTGCGCCATATGGGCCATCCGTCGTAAGGGCTTAACCCTCTTTCATCTAGCTTACATTGACGGACCGGAGTGTGGAGGTCAAACGTGAATCCTCCTCTGCGCTCGGGCAGGGTTGTCGCCTGGGTTTCCTCGGCACCCTACATATGGACGTGTTCCGCCAGCGGCTGGAGGATGAATACGACGCTAATGTCATCATCACCGCTCCGACCGTGCCATACAAGGGTAAGCATGGGTCCTGAGACACTTCATCTACCCTCTTACGGTGCTCATCGTGTGCCATGTCAGTGGTATACATGGAACGAGGGGGTGATCGGATAGAGGTCGTCAGTAACCCCACTGATTTCCCGGACACGACCGACACGTCGAATCGAGTAAGAGAGATCCACGAGCCTGTCGTGAACGCCTCCATTATAGTGCCACAAGGTCAGGCGGTTGTTATGCGCTGATTCCACACTTGCTGAATCATGCCTCACGTGCAGAGTACCTTGGGGAAATGATGGACCTCTGTTACAACCATCGCGCGGAGAACCTTGACCACCGCTATCTTGACGCGTCGGAGGCGTCGTCACGGATCATGTTGACCTGCACATTGCCATTGACGGAAATCGTCACCGATTTCTATGACAAACTCAAGAGCCGTAGTTCCGGCTTCGCGAGTTTCGAGTCAGTCACTCTGTTGCACTCTGCAGCCTGACGTAGCGCTAACTCGCAGTCCCCCGCAGTTATGAGGATGCCGGATACCAGAAGAGCAATATGGTGAAGATGACCTTCCTGTTGAACAACAAACCTGTAGATGCGCTCGCACTCATCGTTCATCGCACGCACGAACAAGAGGTTGGTCGTCAATGGGTGAAGAAGCTGCGTAAGTCCGCGCTCGATCTGAGCCCCCCTCATACTCCGTCTCGTTCCGTAGCTGAGCGAGCCACACAGACAAGGTTATCCCTCGGCAGCTATTCGAGGTGCCTATCCAAGCGGCAGTGGGACGGCGCATCGTCGCGCGTGAAACGCTCTCGGCCATGCGCGCGGACGTCACGGCGGGGCTGTACGGTGGTGAGTAGCGTGCATCCACTCCGCCTTGACACCCCGATTCTGTTTGTCATGCGGGGTACTAATGTGGTGGTCCTGCGCTAGGACATTATGAGCGCAAGCTCAAGCACCTGGTGAACCAGAAGGAGAGCAAGAAGCAGATGAAACGAGTCGGTAGCGTCGATCTTCCGCAAGAGGCATTCTTCAATATGTTGCGGACGAAATCGTCCTAGCCCACGTTCACTTGACCGCGGCTCTGCTTATTTTGGTGCGACATAGGCTACTTGAGGGGGGCGGTAGTTGCCCGCCACTGATGCTGGTGGCTTGCGAGGCCCGGTGCTCATGGGGGCGATACGCGCGGGTCGTCAGACGGGTTTCGTAGAATAGCGCCTTGCTTACTGTAGCAGCTATCTATTACACCGGCAGCACATCTTTGAGTAATGTGTCATGCAATGAGACAATCATCCGTGTTGGGCCTGTCGGTGGCGGAGGAAGCGTGTGCGCATGAGTCTGAGAGAGTAGCTATGCCACGGTGTTCCGAGGAGTTAGAAAGTCTGCACAAAATGGCGGACTTGCGGCTCTGGGTACGAGCCGGCGAACTTGCCCACTGGCTTGCCGTCGCGGAACGCCATGACTGTGGGGAGTGCGCGCACCTGCAGTGTGAAATAGATTAGGAAGGGGCATGCACATATATGGGTGTGGGCGCACGTCGTACTCGGCAGCCAAGTCGGCTTCTTCGTCTATGTTGACCGTGACGAGGTCCAAGGGGGTGCCAGTTGATGTCTTGGTCTCTGGGTCTGTGACGACCTTCTCGAGGACCGGCGCCAACACCTTGCAGGGTTGGCACCAACTGTCCGCCACGGCGAAGACTGCGTGAATGCGGGAGTAGTGCGGACGAAGGGGCGAGCTCACTCTGCGTAGAAGTCAACGAGGACAGTCTTGTCTTTGTTGGAGATCACCTTCTTGAAAGTCTGTGTGCGTCCGAAGGACATTGTGGATCAATGTGGGCGCAATATGTGAGTAGACCGTCAAGAATGCCCGATGCCAACAGTACACCGACCTCAGCGTTGGCGTGCTTGAAGATCTCATCGCTTCGTAGAGTCGAATGGAAAGACCGTATTTGCAGTATTGACTGCTTGAAGCCTGTTGCAGTTGTCCGGCCAAGTATTCGGGCAGACATCATGTTGTGCATCCTCGGTGTGGCTGGCGCGGACACTGGGCGACGTCAGTGCCCAGGCTTACTAAGATTCTCCATAAGGAAACTCCGGTTCTCACGGACGCTTTTCGCGGAAACACCCGAGCGCTGGGAATAGAAGCGCGTGCGCCAGGTTCGCCGGACACGGCCAACGGCCACGGGGTGATGTTGACAGCGTCGTCCCCGCGCAACCCCCCTTCGACGCGCTTGCTCAGTTCTCAGCTGACCGAGCAATATCAATGGGGGTATCCATAGTGGAATCATAGCGGCTCATATAAAGTTCGACCACCCCTCAAGGTGGAGCAGTACCGGGCAACTTCTCGCCGCTTTTCGACTCACTCGAACATCTCCTGAGGCTGAAGTCTGCAGCAGTGGATTCAGGTGCGTAGCTGTCATCACCGACTGGCTTTATGACGCTGAACCCTAGCCATGGCTTTCGAGCAGTGCCAAAACAACGCACCATGGCTAGTCCCAATGCGACATACATCAATGGACACCAGGAATCTGTCTTGCGTTCGCACAAATGGCGCACAGTAGAGAACTCGGCAGCCTATCTCCTGGCACACGTCAAGCCTGGGATGCGCATCCTGGACGTCGGCTGCGGTCCAGGTACGATAAGCATCGACTTTGCGAAGCTCGTCCCCCAGGGACACGTTGTCGGCGTCGAGAACACTCCGGAAGTCCTCGTCGAGGCCCGCGCGAGCGCAGCAGCGCAGGGCGTCACGAACATCGAGTTCATCGTGGGTGACATCCACGCGCTCGACTTCCCCGACGGGACGTTCGACATCGTGCACACACACCAGGTCCTCCAGCACATCAGCGACCAGGTCGGCGCGCTGCGCGAGATGAAGCGCGTGACCAAGTCTGGCGGGCTCGTCGCCACGCGCGAGAGCGAGATGAGCACGATGACCTGGTTCCCGGAGAACGATGCCCTCGTGCGGTGGCGCGATCTCCACATTCGCGTCGGGCGCGCCCTTGGCGGGGAGCCCCACGCTGGGCGCCGGCTCGTATCCTGGGCCATGCAGGCCGGGTTCGCGAGGAAGGACATCACCGCGTCGTCTACGAGTTGGTGTTTCAGCGACGCGGAAGATCGCGCGTGGTGGAGTGTTATGTGGGCAGACCGTATCCTTGACTCGTCATTTCCTCAGCGCGTCCTGGACGGCGGTCATGCTACCCAGGCCGACCTCGAGAAGATGGCACTGGCATGGCGCAAGTGGGGTGAAGAAGGGGACGGTTGGCACGCCTTCATGCATGGCGAGGTTCTGTGCCGTGTGTTATGATACACTCGACCCAGGGTGTGACTCGGATACGTAAAGGTACGTACACCACTGCCTGCAACGTCTTTCAGCTACTCACTTACCCCCTAATTATAGCGTATATCAACGACGAGACTCCTGGTGAGTGATCTTTCAAAGGGTGATTGATACAATGATAGGCCAGATGATGAACATCGTGAGAATAGCGTCGGGATTCAATTGTATCTGAGGACTGGGTGACTGAAAGCAGGCGTAACCGAGACGGAGGAAAGGATCGGTTGCTGGGCTCCATTTTGCGGGCCAATCACAGCACGGTCGAAGGATCACGGATCCCACCAACAACGTCCGATGGGCGTGTTCTGGGCTTCGTTGTGCAGTTCAACACTGCCAGCGACGGTGCAGTCCAACAGTGCCCGTCGCCCCAGCAGTCCAACACTGCGCCGCCCTAGCCTGCGGATCATAGCTCCATAGTACTAGTGCTAGCATCAATGCAAACAGATGACCCCGCCAGGTCGTATCTCGAGCAACTAGCAGCAAATCAGCAGACGTATCAGCGCGGAAATGGCTTCGCGACGGTTGTCTAGATGCTTGTTCTGCAGAAGCTTCTGTGACATGATGGAGACATCGACTTACCTGATGCAGGCATGGCTAGTGCGCGCATGTTGTCGCCAAGACGACTTCAGGCTTCGGAGACTCGAGTATATAACAACAAAGGATGGCGACCATACACCTCCATTCCACCCTCTCCCCCGCATCCAGTCGGTCAGGTTTTAGCTCTCCGAGCAGGGTAAGCTCTTTCATGACTCGCGCGCAATATGCGTATGCTCACGACCTCCTCTTCTACAGTTCTCGACCCGGTCTTTAAGTTCAGTCGACAGCTCTAGACGTAGCTCTCTCGCACCTTCTTTGCATTTATCTTTCAAGTCACGTCCAAGATGCGCTTCTCTGCTATCGTCCCTGCTCTCCTTTCGGTTGGTGCTGCCCTCGGCGAGGTCATTACTGTCCAGGTCGGTGCCAACAACTCCTTGAGCTACACCCCATCAAGGTACGCTGTCTTCTCCACTCATATTTCGCCGGACACTGACATTTGATGGTGATCTAGTGTGAACGCTACTGTCGGGGACACGATCTTGTTTGAGTTGTACGTATATCATTTTCCACCGTCGTATCTATCATTACTCAGTTTACTGATGTGATGTTCACAGCGTGGCCAAGAACCACACCGTCACCCAGTCTACCTTCGCGGACCCGTGCACGATCGAGACCCTTGCGAACGGCAGCACCGGTGTCGACTCGGGCTTCATGCCCGTCGCCGCGAACGCGACCAGCTTCCCCACCTTCAGCTTCACGATCCAGAACGCGTCCGCGCCGCTCTGGTTCTTCTGCAGGCAGACTGGGTAAGTGCAACGACATCTCCACCCTGCTGTGGGCAGCGTTGACCATGCTGCCGCCCAACAGTCACTGCCAGAAGGGCATGGTGTTCGCGATTAACCCGACCGCGGCGAAGAGCTTCGAGGCCTTCCAGGCTGCTGCTGAGAAGACTAACTCGACCACAACGGGCTCTAGCAACACCACCTCAGGCAGCGGTTCTACCAAGACGAAGTCGTCTGATGGCTCCAGCTCTGCGACAGGCAGCGCTGCGACCACGTCAAGCACAACGACGAGTGGTGCGGGTGTTGTCCGCGTCGGCGGCGCTGCCTTTGCATTGGGCGTCGTCGGTCTCGTTGCGGGCCTGCTATAACGTGCTCTGTGTTTGTAGGTGTAAGGGACTCGGACGCGCATCGTTCATCCTCGTATTGGACTTGATGGACCTACAGAGTACTGTACTGCTTGCTGTGCAAACTACGTTCTTCCCGCGCCGTCGCGCTGGGCTTTCCTGTGTCGCTACTTCCTACCGATGCTTAATGGATATGTGGGGTTCACTGGTGACAATGAAGTTGTGTGGGCAGAGTGACGTTGCGTAGCAACTGAGATATGGGCTTAGTATGATTTCGTAAGGATCGTCTTAACTGCAATCGCTGTTGGCTTGTTCCAACGTTCACCCATGGGGTAGAGGGTGTCCATTACGTCTTGGGCCAACACACATAGTCGCTTGCATGACCATGCCCCAATGTACCCTGGGTCCGATCCCCACTCGGAGCACACAGAGGACAGTGCTGAAGGTAGAAGACACCGGAGGACTGGCTCCAGACTGTCATGGTCATGTTTTTCAATGCTTCGTGGCGGTTTGTGATGAATGCCGAGGTCATCATCGCACATGTGTTTTCCGCGCCGGTGTCGCCGTGGCACACTGCAGTCTCAGATCCTGGCATTCTTTTTTTTTATTTTAAAAATTCTACGAATTTATACTCCATACTCTAAGTACATGCAGAGTGTCTACTGAATCTTTCAGTCTTCTCCTTCCGCCTCCGAAGGAGGCGGTGTGATGACATAAAGCATTCCGAAATCATCCAAGAACTGCTCATTGTCCCTTTCCGCTGCGTCTTGTTGAACAATAGAGAGCGCCTAACTAGGCAGCCGAGTTCACACACCGGTACTCCGGGTAACAGGAGTAACACATGCATAGTAGATAGAATCACATGCATCAGGATTGGTACTATACAGTAGCTTAGTAAGACGGTCTCCTACATGTATATAAGGACCCCTGTAGCGTAGTACAATCCAAGTCGCTCAACAGCAACTTTGTGTGCATCAAGCCTCACAGCTAAACCAACCAGGTAAGTTAGCGTCCCGCTACACTGCGTAAGGAAGCCTGCTCGTCAGGTTATGAGCCCTGAACACTGCGCGGTACTGCGCCTTTATGGCTGCGTCCGCTGCGGGTCAGGATAGCTTACCTGGACGTCGCCCTTAGGGGCTTTGACGTCAGGGGGAGACTTTGCGCCTACATGGCTGCAGGTCGGGCACAGCCTCGCTGTCGCCATCCCAAACAATGAGTCCAGTGTGGTGTCAGCGCCATCCCGGCAGCATAAGTCAGAGCGCTGATAATGTGTTCCAGAAACCTTATCAATCAACCGCTCTACCACCACCACTATCAAGAAAATGTCGAACTCTCTGCAAAACCTCGTCCCCGTCCTTGACGGATCGAACTACCGCCGTTGGGCCGATCTGATGAAAGCATACTTGCAGTCGCAAGGCGTCTGGATTCTCATCGAGATACCCGACGGTTTCGATGAGCCTGTTCTGGCTACGGACGGAGGAAACCGCGCTGAGGTCCTCGAATGGATGCAGATGCAATCCAAGGCCATGGGCAGCATTCGATTGCGCCTAAGCGTCGAAGTCGCGCAGCTCGTCAGAACAAAGACGACTGCAAAGACTATCTGGAATACCCTGAAAGGGCTCTACAGAGGGACTAGCGCCATGGGGGCTTTTGCCTTCTTCAAGGCAGCAATAAACGTCCGTATTCCGGCCAACGAGCACCCCGGCCCTGCGATCTCAAAGATCCAGAGCAATCTCAACGAGCTCGATGGAGCTGGCCTCTCTCTGCCGCCGCAGATGAGAACCCTGATTATTCTGGGGGCCGCTCCACCTCGGTATGAGACGGCTATTCAGCTAGCTCTCAACAAAATTGAGATCAAGGATCTCACGCCGAGCAGCGCCCAGGATGCTCTAACCGCTTCCTGGGAACAGTCGAAGAACAAGGGGCAGTCGTCCGCCCAGAAGATTTCTGCTATCAAGCAGAAAAAGGGCAATCCCTCCTTCTCGCAGCAGCAGCGCCCTGAGGGCAGCAGCAGCGCGTGTAAGAAGGAGTGGAAGGACAAGGGCAAGGAGAAAGCCAAGGGCTTTACTCCTCGGGGAAAGCGCGGCGGTAAAAACCGTGGTAAGCCGCATTCGCACGACAAACATGCAGAAATGCACATCGCCGACACAGTGTCGATCCCCGCCCCGACGACCAGCACTGTCGTCGAGTTAGCGCCTTCAGGCAGCAGAACTCGAAAGGTCGCAGCACCAGCCCCTAACAAGGGCAAGAAGCGTGCACGTGGTGACTGGCTCGGAGAAGCCCTCCAGCTCGCCAAGGACCTAGACGTCGCCGGCACGCTGGAGACAATCCGCGCACTGAAGGAAGTCGTGAGCTCCGCTCACATCAAAGAAGTCCCCTCGGACACCGAGTCGCGCACTTCAAAGCGCAGCAAGCTCAGTGACGACGACATGGCCGACCGCATCGACGAGGTCATGCGTGATGAATACATCAGCGAGGACGACGACTTCCGCGACGCCGAAGAAAGGTCCATCGTCTGGGCAACAGACGAAGAAGACATCGACGCGCACGACACCGAGTTAAACGGCATGATAGCGCAGGCCGCGGGCCTTGCGCCCCCTATCGTCGACGAAAGCTTCCGGAACCCATTAACGGGTGAGCTCCGCTGCATGGAGCCATACAATGGCTACGACGACTGGGGCAATGAGTACGTCACTCATATTCCTAACCCTAAGCAAGTTACTAATAGCGCTTTAACAGCCGCTTCTGACTTGCACAACGGCGCTCGGACATTTGTAAATGTACTTAGTAGCGGCTTAAAAAATGTACAATGTATTCATTCGCGCGATTACGCTGTGTGCTCACGTTGTAAGGGAAAAGGAAAAAATCGCTTCTCAGCGAATGAGTGGCTACTGGACTCAGGTGCATCATTGCACATTACAAATGACATAAGAGACTTCTCAGAATTCGAGTATCTCCAGACTCCTATCCGTACTCAAACGGCACAACAAGGAGCGGTAGGAAGCATTATTGCGAAAGGAACTGTGTTCCTAAACTACCAAATAGACGAACAATGGCTGCAGACGCGCCTATATCCTGTCTATTATATGGAAAATTGCTCGGCTCGTCTCTTGTCATTAGGGATGTTCCTCCAAGACGGACTAGACTTGCGCGCAACAGCGCAGCATATCAGTCTGTATGAACCAGGAGCGCGGAAACCTTTATTCAGGTTTATACCGCAGCACCCGGACACTACCACCTTCACCCTCGTGGCTGAATCGGGTGAAAACGTTCAGAATATTTATGTGAACGTAAATGAGGTCGATTATTCGACTATGCATCGCCGTTTTGCGCACCCTTCTAAGGACGTGCTTGCAAAGGCGAAGGAGCATACATCTGGATTTCCCAGAAAGGTGGAGATTCCTAAGGACTCACCAATATGCCAAGGATGTGCAAAAGGGAAAATGCACTCTAAGTCTTTCCAGCCGTCCAACTACCGGGCAAAGGTACTGTTTGAACTCATTCATTCGGATTTAAAATCCTTCCCAGTAGATTCCTATCATAAGTACAAGTACTACATACTGTACTATGATGACGCTTCATCGCACGCGTGGACTGTAAATCTGCGCAAGAAATCTGCAGCAATTACAGCCACAAGGCAATTCCTAGCCATGATAAAAACTAAATATGGAAAGACAGTGCAGAAGTGGTTGTCTGATGCAGGGGGAGAATACATCTCCGCTGCATTCAAAGACCTTCTAAAGGATAATGGCATAGAGATCCTTCAGAGCTCGCCGCATACTCCTCAGGAGAATGGCAGAGCTGAGCGTTTCAATAGGACGCTCATGGACAAAGCAGAGGCAATGCACCATGATGCTTGTCTACCTCCATCCTGGTGGGAATTCGCTGTGGATCATGCAGTCCATGTTTACAACAGGACGCCAATTCGTCACCTTAATTGGCTTACCCCCTACGAATTGATAAACGGCGAGCCGCCATCTGTCGCGCACCTGCGCGTTTTCGGCTGCGGTGCGTATGTCTTCATACCCAAAGACGTTAGGAAAAACGGTTTATCGCCCAAATCGGAGCTGATGATTTATCTTGGGGGAGACGGCTCTACAGAGCGCACTGGCGGATGGCTCTTCATGAGAGCACCAGATAATGTTTTGTTCAGATCATCCACCGCGATGTTTGACGAAACTATGTTTCCTAAGTGCCCCTTGACAAATCGTCGGGGTACAACTCGAGTCTGGCCACCTCGAGAAGAAATGATCCCAGAAAATCAACCAAATACCACACCTCAGGTAGATGAGGATGACGATGATGATCATCCAAAACATCACCTTCCTAAAAGGGGAAACGGTCATGTTCATGACGATGAGCAGGAGCTGCAGGATGCGCCCGTAGACCCAGTACCGCCGCCCCATGCACCGGTAGAACACCCTGCACCCCCAGTGGAGCCGCGACGTTCAGCAAGGGAGCGGAGACCAGTAACTCGTAGAGGTAATGTCTATGGAGAGCAGCGGAAGCCCCAAGACATAGTAAAGGACATCGAAAATCAGGGGAGATGGAAAAAGATGGTCGGTGAGGATGCGGGTAGCTCCCGTACCAAAACCGGACCACAAAGGCAGCAAAGACAACAGGTTCCCGGACCTAGTTCTGCGCCAAATCCTCCTCCACGCGACGAACCTGTCGAGTCCGCCCCATCCGATGAGGATGAAGCGCAAAGCGCTGAGTTACTACTGGCAGAATTATGCCGGGAAGGGGGAGTTAAGTTAGTCGAGTTGCTGCTTGCAAAAGCGCTACCCACCCTCGACAACGATCTACCAGACGGGACCAGCCCGAGAGAATGGTCATTCCGCGATATACTAAAGCTACCTAAAAAGGAGCTTGAGGAGTGGATGGCAGCGTGTCGCGAAGAACTTGAGGCACTTCGCAAACACAATGTCTATGAACTGGTTGACCGTCCTAAGGGACGAAAGGTCACTAAAAACCGCTGGGTATTCGACGTCAAAACTGACGGTCGTAAAAAGGCCAGATTGGTCGCCAAGGGTTACTCCCAGATTGAAGGCCTTGACTATGATCAGGTCTTCTCTCCAGTCGTACGCTTTGAGACTGTACGTCTAATCCTCGCCTTAGCTGCGCTTGAGGATATGCACGTCTCCGGACTAGACGTCCGTAATGCCTATCTTTATGGCAAGCTCGACGAGGAAATATATATGGAGCAACCTGAAGGCTTTGCAGTACCAGGCCAAGAGCACAAAGTACTCCGGTTACTTCGCGCTCTCTATGGACTCAAGCAGGCAGGGCTTGCGTGGTGGCGCACCCTCAATGAGTCCCTAAAGGAACTTGGCTGTAAACGCCTCATATCCGATGCCGGAATATTCGTCTATAGGACAAAAGATGGTCGCTTCGTGCTGATCATCGTCTATGTAGACGATGCCATATTTTGTGGCAAAGATAAGACCCTAGTCCTTTCATTAAAGGACCGCTTCATGAAGAAGTGGGAGTGTCGCGACTTAGGCGACGTCAAGGAATTTCTACGCATGCGCATAACTCGGAAAGGACGCGAAATCCATCTGGATCAGTGCGCCTACCTTGAGAAAGTGCTGCAGCACTGTGGCATGCAGAACGCTAAATCTGCGCCAACTCCACTCCCTGCTGGATACAAGCCTGTTGCCAATACTGGCACAGCTGACCCAGCGCTTCGAAGCAAGTACCAGACCGTCATTGGTTCCTTGCTATATCTAATGCTTGGAACTCGACCTGACATATGCTACGCCATGACATTACTTGCGCAATTTGCAGCAAATCCGTCACAGGACCATTTAAACAGAGCGCTGTATATCTGCCGCTATTTAATTGGTACAAAATCCTATGCGCTAGTTTATGAAGGACAAAGCGGCAATGGATTATTGGCGTGCACTGACTCTGACTGGGCAGACAGCCCAGAAGCTAGAAAGTCACGGTCTGGGCACTTCTTAAAGTTCGCGAACAGTGCGTTCAGTTGGCTGTCTAGAAGACAGAAGACAGTTGCCCTGTCATCCACTGAAGCTGAGTATATGTCGCTGAGCGATTGCTCGCGACAAGTAGCCTGGATAAAGATGCTCCTAGAGGAGATCGGCTACAAGCTCGGCCCGCTGCCTATCTGCTCGGACAATCAGGGAGCAATATTCATTAGCTCAAATCCCATCATGGAGCGTCGGTCTAAACACATAGACATTTGCTACCACTACGTGAGGGAGCTAGTAGAAGACAAAAAAGTCGAAGTCTTCTACGTAAGCACTGATGACAATCCAGCAGACTTGTTCACTAAGAACTTGGGTCGTATCAAATTTCTCAAATTCAGAGAAATGCTTGGACTAAGATTCTATGATTAGGGTCCAGTATAGTCGGCTGCACTATGCGCCATTTAATGCTTGCGCGCATCTATCGCCGCACTTAGCAAGGTGGAGTGTTGAACAATAGAGAGCGCCTAACTAGGCAGCCGAGTTCACACACCGGTACTCCGGGTAACAGGAGTAACACATGCATTGTAGATAGAATCACATGCATCGGGATTGGTACTATACAGTAGCTTAGTCAGACGGTCTCCTACATGTATATAAGGACCCCTGTAGCGTAGTACAATCCCAAGTCGCTCAACAGCAACTTTGTGTGCATCAAGCCTCACAGCTTAACAACCAGGTAAGTTAGCGTCCCGCTACACTGCGTAAGCAAGCCTGCTCGTCACTTTTTTGGTTCTTTTACGTTCCTTTTCAGAAAGCCCATCCCATTCCTTCTGGAATTCCAGAACTTTACCAGCGCGCCACACTGTATGCGCTTCTAGCCTAGCCCACGCCATGGTGTGCTCATTGCCCTGGGCGCGATCCTCCTTGCATTTGGAGAGGATCTCTGCCCACTCAAATGTGCCAACCATAGGGTTGAGTTGGAGGAATTTCAGGACATCGAGCAAGGACCACCCCCGTTGACGCCTGGAGTACCAAGACTTGCCTTTGCACAAGGTCCCGCTTGGAAAACGGACCCACAAAATGTTGAACTTCTACCATTTCAGGCGTTATCTTATCAGGCTTGCCTGGTATGGACTTGTATTATGTTCTGCAACGCTACGTACCGTATTGTACGCTTACTCTCTTTCGCTCTTTATCTTATCTATAGGACTCGATTATCTCTCGTCCTATCTCAGTAGATTAGATACCGGACATCCGGGCCTCCGCTCCTTAAGCATATGATATTACCGGTTACCTGGAGTTCCGGATTCCGTCTTACTAACGATGACTCACGTAGATTACGCTTATGACTCATCATGACTCGACCATCAGGTGATGGTCTCACACATGTATATATACTGGGCTGGATACGCCCTCTAATGTATCGTTCCTTCCTCTGCTTTCCTGTGTGCCTAACAGGACTCCCTCAGCAGATTCCCTCAAGAGGTTCGTTCTCCTGCCTTTATAGCCACTTCCATTTCACTCCTTCAACAGGTTATGAGCCCTGCGCTACACGCGCACACCTAGTTGTTTTATCCCTGCAGGATCTTGAAGACTACGCTCCTAGGAGTAAGCGTAGCAGTTTTGCTAGTCTCTCAGTAGACTCAGCGTTTGACGACCTGAAGTGCCAAAAGCACTGAAGGATCGGATTTCCAGTGGGCCTTCGCGCCGTTTGCAAAAAGTTTATCCTCCAACGAGACCTGAGAGAAAGGTCCGTTGACGCCGACTCTACCCGCATCAAGTTCGATCTCGTATCTAACGTTTTTGTGATTCCAGTCGCATCCGCTCCCCGCTCCCGTCCGCTCCAACCCCGCCGCACAGCCGCGCCCACTTGCTGAACGACTCTCAGCACCAGCTCCTCGCCCGCTCCCTGACTTCAAGAAGAAGTCAACCGAAGAAGTCGTCGGGATTCTAGAGAAGAAGGTTAGCGCCACCATCGAGCGCTACCAAGCGATCTTCGACAAGAAGTACCTCTTCGAGTCGCTTCTCGGAGACTCCCAGCGCGCTCTCCACCGCTTCGCAGACCAGCTCAACTGGGTCAGCGACAACTTCGACAAGGCCAACCAGTGGTCTAAGCAGCAGCGAGACAGCATCTCGTGGGCTTGCCGTTGCGT
The DNA here is from genome assembly GCA_022606075.1 of Fomitopsis betulina. Taxonomy (NCBI): domain Eukaryota; kingdom Fungi; phylum Basidiomycota; class Agaricomycetes; order Polyporales; family Fomitopsidaceae; genus Fomitopsis; species Fomitopsis betulina. The sequence continues at coordinate 40,006 of JABYQK010000089.1, forward strand.
CGGCACAGTCGAATTCTCGACGCCGCAGGAGCCGCTAGTCAAGCGGTACAGAAAGGTCACAAAGGACCTGACGAGCATAGCCAACGGGGGCTACTTGGACTGGATTGTTTTGTAGATTAGGTCGGCGTACCTAGCGTTTTTGTTGCACATATCACTGGAATATCATTTAAGTCAAGCATCACATTGTGGCTTCGTCTGAGCAAGAGCTAGACGACAATTTAGAAGCAGAAGCATCAGAAGAAGAAACACCCTACAACTGTAGAGGTCTTCAGCATTTATTCGACGTCACTGAACTAAGGGACTATCACTACCGGCCTGAAGAAACTGAATATAAGTTCTGGCCGTGTAACACCACAGTCTGTGCGAATAGGTGGTCTGGTCCATACATCAGAGACACAGGCTGGGGTATCCCAGTTGACCACTGGCAAGAAGACAATTCTTATTCTGTTTTCGCTTCTTTAAGCTTCTTTGAGGGTTCTGAACCTGAACCGCAACATCTTGCATCTATCCCAGAGTACGGGTCTCCGTCTATCCCCGGCTCTCGAGCACAATCCCCTTCTCCCATCGTTTCTCCAGTACATCTTTCTCCATCGTTTGCTCCTACTACTTTACCGTCAGATCTATCGAATCTCTTCGAAGAAGACGACGTAGAGGAGCTTCTAGCACCGTCTCAAGAAGAAGCAGAGGAAAGTCTATCGTCTGACCTCGCTTTTGTTCTTGAAAGTTTACCACCGCCCTCCGTTTCTGAAGAAGTCTCAGACTTCTTCGAATTTCATATTCTCACCGCCAACATGTCGGACATGAAGGCTGACAGTATCCCTGTCCTTAAAAAGTCTTCGGACTACAAGGTGTGGTCGAGCCAGATGCTCGGCTACCTAACGTTTATCGAGGCCGATGACGCCCTCCAAGCTGGTGACCTCACCAAGGCAGACTACAAGAAGGCTAACGCCCGCGCTAAGGGTGTGATCCTCATGCGCACGGATAACAGTTTCCACCACCTCCTCTATGAGAAGAGTGAGGATGGTGATGAGGTCATGAAATCGGCAAAGGACATGTGGGCGGCTCTCAAGTCGCATTTTGGTACCCCGGACGCAGCATACGTTTGGTCGCAGTTCTCGGCTCTCATCAAGTCGAGAGAGATGGACGACAACAAGCCGATGCAGGATCAAATTTCGAAGATCCAAACCGTACTTAAGGACATCGTCAACGGCGGCATTAAGCTGGATGAGCCAACTCAGGCTCTCCTCCTGATGTCAAAAATCCCGGAAAGCTACTCGACAATGGTGTCAGCCATCATGGCAACTACCGTTCTCAAGGAGCTGAAGATCGAGACCCTCGTGAGCAAAATTCTCTCCGAGGAATCTCTCCGCCGGTCCGGTATGGGACAGTCTGCTTCAAAGACTTCCCAGGTAAAGGTGCATCACGGTCAAGGTCCTTGCTCACACTGCGGCAAGAAACACGGTTCGGACCAATGCTGGACCAAGTACCCACACTTGCGCCCACAGAAGGCCACAGACAAGGGCAAAGGGAAAGGCAAGGGTGGCAACGGCAAAGGCAACGGTAAAAAGGCGAACACGGTAGTCGTTCACACTACCACGGACGGTACAAAGGTCACTCAGCCGGTTCGTCCTCGTCAAACGGTCAAGGTGCTTCGGTGGTGGAGGTCGAGGAGGTTAAGTACACGGCTTGTACGGACCCTTCATGTAGAGTCTGTCCCCTCGGACTGCTGGTTCATTAGTTGCTTCTTCTCTTGTTGTACATAATGGCGCGTCTGCTGACGCTGGATCCGCACAATTGAGCTCGTCGTTTTATTGCCCCGGTGTGAATAAGACTCATTCGCATCAATTCAAGCGCATTGCATGGCTCATGGATTCAGGTGCAAGTCAGACGGTCGTCAATTCTATGGAATACTTCTGGGATTACAAGCCGTATACGGTTCCCGTCGTTTTTGGTACAGCAGGAAATGCTAAGATAGAAGCACTAGGCTCTGGCACCATCAAAGGTTTAACAACAGTCGGCAAGGAGCGCATAATGATTACCATATCTAATGTCGCATACATTCCTCAGGCCTCTGGCTGTTTGTTTTCTACTGGTATTGTGGAGAAATCAGGACATACGCTCGTTCAAGGTTCAGGTCAGATGGTCATCTATGACCAACCGTTTATGCATGGCAAAGTTTCTGGCAATGTTGTGATGGAAGCACCGTACAACTTCCTAAACAACTTGTACTTTTCGTTTATGGACGTCCTGGACAGGAAGATGGCAGCACTGCTGTCTACCCCTTTTCGTACCTGGCATCGCCGGATGGGGCATCCGTCCAAGGAAGTTATTCGCCGATTACCTGATCATACCAAGGGTGTCGATCCAGTGGGGGTTGAGGATCAATCCCCTTGTGAAGGTTGTCAATGGGGCAAGTCTCATCGTGCTCCATTCCCCGCGTCTTCGAAACGCGCTACAAAGCCTCTCGAGTTGGTTCACACTGACGAAGATGGTCCTATGCGTACTCAAGCAATCAATGGTGGATACCGGTACTTCATTACGTTCCTTGATGACTTTTCGAGTCTTGGACGTGCCTATTACCTGCGTCATAAGTCTGAATCGATCCAAGCGTTCGAGGACTTTAAGGCATGGGCAGAAAATGTAACTGGTAACAAAATTATCCACGTACGCTCGGATCGAGGGGGGGAATATACATCTGACGCTTTCACGGCCCGTCTGAAATCCTATGGGATTGTTCATCAGAAGACGGTTGCGCACTCGCCTCAGCAAAATGGGCGAGCTGAACGCTGGAATCGCACAATCATGGAGAAGGCTATGGCAATGCTGCATCATGCAGGCCTAAGCCACGGTTTTTGGCAGCTAGCAGTTGAATCTGCTGTCCATATATACAATCGCCAGCCTATGCGACGCCTTAAGTGGCAATGCCCGATAACTCTCTGGGATGGCACGGTCCCAGATATCTCATACTTCAGAGTATTCGGTTGCAAGGCATTCGTGCATGTGCCAAAGGAACGAAGACAAGGGAAACTCGACAAAAAGGCAATCGAGATGATCTTCGTTGGATATGAGCAAGGCTCCAAGGGCTACAAGTTCTGGGATGCCTCCAGTCGACGGATCGTTGTGTCTCGTGATGTGACCTTCGATGAAGATTCCTTTCCGGCACGTAAGGATTTGGCTAACCCGAAGACTCTGGGTCCGCCACTATTCGATCCTGTAGACTCTGATTCTGAGGATGATGACGAGGAACAGATCGAAATTCCACTTCCTCTACCGGTAGAGAGCGAAGATGTTTATGAGGACATCGACGAACCGGAACCAGTGGGAGAACCTGAGAGAGAGCTCCCTGAACCTGCAGAACGTCCTCAACCTGTTCAACCTCCTCAGCCAGTATATACTCGCCCTCGTCGAGAGAATGCTGGGAGGAACCCGAACAGGAATAGGGACAACGTTTATGGTGATGAGCCTCCGGCTCGGATCGACCGACGAACTGATACTCATGGAGATCAGCGAGCGGAAGCGTTTATGATACTGCAGGCTCTCAAGGAAGCCAATTACTCTGAATCGGTTCCTACCTCGCGTTCAGACGCAAGGAAATCCCCTGAGTGGGACCACTGGCATGCTGCCGAAGGCTCTGAAATGAAGTCTCATGAGCAGAACGGCACCTGGATCTTGGTTCCCCGTCCCAAGAACAGGAAGATAGTCAAGAACAGATGGGTGTATGCGCGAAAGCATGATGGTCGGTACAAGGCCCGGTTAGTAGCCAAAGGCTTCACTCAAGTCTGGGGTGAAGACTACCACGAGACATTCTCTCCAGTCGCTCGTTTTGAGTCTTTGAGATATATGTTTGCACATGCTGCACTCGAAGACTGGGAGATGGACTCAATGGACGTTAAGACAGCATTCCTCAACGGTGAACTTGAAGAGGAAATCTACATGGAACAACCAGAAGGATGGGTAGTTCCAGGCAAGGAGGATTGGGTCTGCCTCCTCAAGAAGGCCATCTATGGTCTTAAGCAAGCGTCACGTCAATGGAACGCTAAGATCCACCGAACTCTTCTAAACCAAGGGTTCATACGGACATATTCGGATGCAGGAGTTTACGTTTACTCCAGTAAAACCAACGGTCAAGTCTGCTATGTAGTCCTCTATGTAGACGACTTATTACTCCTTGGAGACTCTAAACCGTTCATTGAACAAATAAAGAATCATCTCAAGAAGGAGTACCAGATGACCGATCTTGGACCAGTAGAGCGTTTCTTAGGACTCAGGATTCGTCGTGATCGTCAAAAGCGACAGATTCTAGTTGACCAATCTGAATACGTTCAGACCGTTTTGGAGAGGTTTCAAATGTCTAACTGCAAACCTGCAAAGACACCTCTACCTGCTGGTTCAGTTTTGGAGAAGAACACGGAAACTGCAACAGATGTATTCCGTACTGAGTACCAGAGCGTCATTGGTAGCATCATGTATGCTATGCTCGGTACACGGCCTGATCTCGCTTTTTCCATAACGAGACTCGCCAAGTTTGCCTCGAACCCGTCGAAGCATCACATGCGCCTCGCACAATATGTCTTGCGCTACCTAAGGGGAACAAAGGACTATGCGCTTTGTTACGACGGTGATTCCAACTCTGGGTTAATTGCCTATTCAGACTCGGACTGGGCAGAAGATCACGATGATAGGCACTCCACAAGCGGCTTTGTGTTCCTCATGGCCAATTGTGTCGTTTCTTGGGTTTCCAGACGCCAACCCACTGTTTCCCTCTCTTCAACAGAAGCAGAGTATAAAGCAGCCTCTGATGCATGTCGTCAAATGGCTTGGCTTAGGAACTTCGGACAGGAGCTTGGTGACAACATGACTGCTCCCACTCCTTTGTGTCTGGACAATCAAGGAAGCATTTTCCTTGCGGTTAATCCTGCCGTGGACCGCCGCACAAAACACATCGAAATACGGTATCACTTCATTCGAGAATTCTACGAGAAGGGTGAAACCGATATCTTCTTTGTTGCGAGCGAAGACCAGCTTGCAGATGCGTTGACCAAGAACGTTCCACTCTCTGGAATAGAGAAACTTCGAACGTCAACTGGCATGGTCATAGCGTCTTGAACAAGTGGGAGTGTTGAACTTCTACCATTTCAGGCGTTATCTTATCAGGCTTGCCTGGTATGGACTTGTATTATGTTCTGCAACGCTACGTACCGTATTGTACGCTTACTCTCTTTCGCTCTTTATCTTATCTATAGGACTCGATTATCTCTCGTCCTATCTCAGTAGATTAGATACCGGACATCCGGGCCTCCGCTCCTTAAGCATATGATATTACCGGTTACCTGGAGTTCCGGATTCCGTCTTACTAACGATGACTCACGTAGATTACGCTTATGACTCATCATGACTCGACCATCAGGTGATGGTCTCACACATGTATATATACTGGGCTGGATACGCCCTCTAATGTATCGTTCCTTCCTCTGCTTTCCTGTGTGCCTAACAGGACTCCCTCAGCAGATTCCCTCAAGAGGTTCGTTCTCCTGCCTTTATAGCCACTTCCATTTCACTCCTTCAACACAAAAGGCTTGCGCTCATACTTCTTGTGCCTCATGTAGTACGGGCACTTGAAAAGTATGTGATCTCGGGTTTCCCGGTACCCGTTTTGAAGGAGGCATGGACATTTATCCGATTCTCCCGGTTGGAGAAGCTTAAAGCGCTTCTTGTATTCCCCGCTTGGGAAATGTTCAGTGATAACCCGCGTGAATCGGGCTACCTCCTTATTGTGAATCTTAGTGGGGAACGCAAGTTCCTCATAAGTTTTGTCCTCGCCGTCTGCATTTGTCTTGCTCAGATCGACTTTTCCTAGGGATAGGAAGGGTGATTTGCCTGTGGTGCGAGGCTTTAACCCCTCGTCCCACCACAAACCATACCCTAGATAGGCACTATGACAAGTGCGAATGGATTTGTCAGGGACACCCGGGACTCCTACCACTGGTGTGCGTTTAACCTTGTACTTGAGGCCGGCAATGTCCGACCAATCATCTATTACTTTCTGGCGGATCTCTTGTCCCCGGAAAGCAAATGACTTGTAATCAGGCAGTGGTTCGTCTGACTTGATTATATCGGAAGCGAGTTTGTCCACATACTCGTTCCATTGAATCCCAACATGAGATGGGCTCCATAGGAATACAACCTTATGGTTCATTTCCTTCAAATATTCACTAATCCACACACCGTGGAGTTGGCCGGAGCCAACCCCACTGGGCTTCATAGTGTGCCACAAATTACCAATATTATCGCTGGCAATTACTATAGTGTGATCCGATGGACGGATCACTTCCATGGCTGCCTTGACACCAAGATAGCATGCCTGCACCTCCACGTCAAAACTCGTGCACTTCCCGGACATCCAAGAGTCCTCCGAGACAATTTCGTCATTGCGCGTAATGACATACGCACCCGACACCCTCGTTTTTTGCAAGTTTGGCTTGCCTTTAACCTGGAGATAGTCATCATCTTTCCCCGGGATGACAGACCCATCCGACCATATCATCAGAATGTTTCTGTCATGCATATATGTGGACGCCGCAGGCGTCCATGTATTATGAATCCAGTCTTTGAAATCATCGCCAACTTTTCCGTTATCTCCACCCTTTTTCTTTGGGATAGATTTAATGTCGTCATCATGATTATCCCGTTTATCACGATAAAACAACACATGTTCGATGGCATCATCTCCATCACGGTCAATCAACCTGTCACCAGGCCTGCATACCGACGCTGTGACGACCTAAGGTCTAGTCACAGCCTAACAATCTACTGCAAACCCGGGACGTTCGACTTACTGATTCTTATCTGAAACTGAAAGGGAGTCAGGGACTCAACCTTAGGGCTAGAGACAAGTATACATTAGTGTAGTAGAAACTAGTACAGGGGGTACCCTGCTCACCTAGAGACAAGAGGTCGAAACTGAGTCTCTAGGGGAGCAGGGGGTGGTCTTTATATACAGCCCGTGTTTAGGGCAAGCTATCTACAATGGTCCGTGCGCAGAGCGTCGTGATTGGGTCGGAAGGGTGTGGAATAATGTGGAACTGCCTTGGCGTGATGGACAAGGTCGCGAGGCTTTTGGCCGATGACTGAGGCTGTGCCTGAAGGCCGAGGGTGGACTTGGAGGCCAAGGGTACGCCGAGCGAGGGTGGACTTGGAGGCCAAGGGTACGCCGAGCGAGGGTGGACTTGGAGGCCGAGGGTAGACTTGGAGGCCTAGGGTACGCCGAGCGCTGGGCGCTTTCGTCAACTCGTGACAGATGCTAAGACATGGAATTTCTCATCCGTTGTCTTGGCCATTTTCTCAAAGTGCGCCATAGGGGACTTTGATTTCCTGCGCCTTCCTACGCGGAATGGCATTTCAGCGTTGAGATCAGATGTGGGGACGTCCGAGAGCTCCCACTCATGACTCATTAACGCCCGGGTGAAGAGTTTTGATACGGAGAGCATGCTTCTCCATGTATCTTGTGATATTCACTTTCACCGGAACCACTCCGGCGATCAATTCCATGGCTCCAATTGGGGTCGTTCGGAACGCCCCCGTGATCCATCTGACGGCTCGGGATTGCGCACCCTGCATCTCTTTCGCAATCCAGCCAATCCCTTTCCACCCAGGTTTCCACCACAGGTGCGCGCCATAGCACATGAGCGGAAGCACATGTGCTATGTATAATTGTCTCTTTTGCATAGGGGTGAACCCCCGAAGAGAGTTGCCTAGCATGGTGAGAGTGGACACCGTGCTAGCTGCTTTAGCCGCGTAGAAGCGGATGTGAGATTTGAATGACAATTTAGGATCCAGATAGAATCCTAAATATCTCATTGAGACCTTTGGAATGATATGATTGATCTTTCAATCAATCTCGATCACTACGTCTGGGCCTGTGGGCTTATCCGGCTTCCATGGTTTCCGCTTCTTCCAGAAGTGCATGACTTCCACTTTATCAGCTTCCACACCCAACCCGACCCGTAATAGGTCGCCATTAAGGGAGTGGAACATAACCTGCAGGTACTTCACATTGAGTTCCACCTGCGTAATATTGCGCCGAACCGTTGATTTCAACGGAGCGGCTACCATGAATGCACCATCGTCCACATAGAACTTCAGTGTGCCATTCCCAGGCATCTTGCGATCCACTGGGAAATGTTTGTGTAAGATAGGAGCAATATACAACCCCGATCCCATCGGAGAGAAGGCAGACCCCTGACCCACTCCCAATGGTGTGGGGGTGGCATCTGTGAGCTTACCATTAAACAAGTACCGGGTAAACTGGCCCTTTAGATAATCAGCAAAGAACTCCACCAAGTCCTCCGCAAATCCCTCGCGCCTCAGCATCTCAACAAGAATGTTGTGATTTAAAGACGGGTAAAATTGAGATACGTCCAACAGCAACATTGAAGGAGTGAGATCTCGTGCCCAAGCTTCGTGCACAAAGTGCACAACTTCAATGCCAGCATCAGTGGTACTGTGTTGCATTGTACCGCCATATTGGCATGGATGCATGATGCCAAATTTCTGAGCATCAAATTGCATGCGCTTCGCAAGTATCTTTTCAAATAGCTTGCCAAACACGCTGAGGAGACATATCGGACGATATGCTTTAGCTTTAGTGTAATCCGGCTTGTTAGGCTTAGGGATTACTACTGTTATGGACCGCTTGAACGCAGTAGGGAATTTGTGCTTTTTAATGCAAGCATTAAAGAAAGCTTTAAAGAATTGGTAGACCCTAGGTCCCTAGTGAGTGTACGTGATGTTGTCATTTTCGTCTGTTTTCTTTTCTATGCAATGGAATATGGTCTTAGCCCATAGCCAATTGATGTGATCTTCCCCGCCGACCGAAGTGTTACTCATGTCCGCAAGGTTCTCAGATATCTCTTCATTGGAGATGTCATTAAATGTCCGAGTTTCCCATTTAGGAAGCTCGTCCATAATACTCATGTCCACTTGTTGGGGAAACAACGGAGTGAATTGTTCTCGGAATTCCGTTTGAAGGTCTTCCTGACTATCTATGACGGTGCCGTCAGCGCGCTTAATTTGCATGCTGGAGTCAAGCCGTCTGGGCTGCGTCCACGCAACATAGTTGGATATGAGTTGCAGGTGCGCATGAGCGATGATCTTGTCAAAGAAGACCCTTTTAGCACGTTTAGAAGCAGCGGCTACCCATTGGCATGCAGATTTCACACCCTTTTGCATGGTATCATGTAAGTCATTGTACCATTCGTACTGGATGCTTTGACGTCCAAGCGTGCGAAAAGCTAAACCCCTTAACTTTTGTAATAGCTTAGTCCTTTTGCGGGCTACGCACAGACTTTTGGAGGCCTGCGCACACTCTTCATTCCACCACGTCTTGGAATGGCCGGTGCGATTGGGTTTGGAAGCATGCTTCTTCCAGAGCTCTTGAATACCAGAGAATAATGCTTCTCCAGTGTTCTCAATGTCTTGCGCGCTCTCCCATTCAAGTGGGAGGTTTGCAATTAGTTTAGCCACATCTTCGTTGAATTTCCAAGATCCCTTAGAAACCCGCCCAAGTGTGGGTTCAATGTTGGGCGCTCCGCCCGCTACAACTTTCCAGACCAAGGGCGAATGATCGCTCTTGTGCCTGGCTCCGTGTTGGACCCTAAATTCCTGTATTTCATAATCACCTCTCTTCCACACCAAATCCAGTGTGTATCGAGGTAATGCTGCATTGTTCGACTGCCATGATGTCTTTACAGCCCGGTGGTTAGTATCGCGGAAGCGCACTACTAACCTCATGGACTTGGCCAGTCTTTGGAAAAAGACTGTTCTCGAAAACCTGGAACACCGAGTCATTGCAGAGATTGATGACAGCACGAATCCCAGTACCTTGGATTCCTGGGTCGTCCGGGAGCCCTCGGGCACTGGCACGTCCTCTGCAGTTGTTGATCCCGGCTATGCTCCACTTGATGGAGCAGAAATTCGATTCACTGATGTGTTCGGAAACTATATTGTTAATCTTGGGAGACGAGAGGATTCTCCAGACTCCGATGATGAGATGAACAATAATTTCCGAAGGCGTTCCCCGCCTGCACCTTCTGCATGGCATGGTGCTTCACTGTAGCTTGAGTTGTCAGCAATGACGGCCAACGGTGTCGTATCTGTGTCGACAGCATTTAGATGTCGGTATGGTATCATGAAATGGCGCTTTGGCGTTCATAGTCAGAGTAGTGGCTTTAAACCCACCTCCTTTGCTGACGGGTGTCTCCTATGGACGTCATCGTCATCAGATGCCTGATTGATATCAAAGGAACTTTTTCGCCTTGTCTTCCTAGACAAGTCTGAAAAGTCTCACGTCTCGAGTCCCTGGTGACGCTAATCGAGTATAGGTTGTAGGACATTGAGTCTGATGCGCTACCTAACCAAACCTAACGTGAGTCTATCTCTTAATTGAGAATACAACGGAGGCTGATTATATTACAGCTAACCCTAAACCTAACATAATCTAATGTTAACCGAACCTAACCGAAGGTAACCTAATCTAACCGAACCTAATTCTAACCCTAAGGGAAGGGCAGGAGTTCGGCATACGCCGAGGATAACTTCCTCATTTGGCCGTGTGACACTTAGATAAGATTAGATTTCGGATCGACTCGGCTCGGCGGTCTCGGGTAGTTATAATTGGCCTAGCTATTTTTAGTAGAAGTGATGCGCTTCTGCCGGGGATTCCGGTCTACTAAAATTAGTTAGATAAGATAACAGACATAGCGTCCAATAGGATGGCTGGGCTTTGTCCTGGCCGGAGGGGGACCCTCCGCTTAGTCCTCGTTTTTCTGTAAGCAAGCGCACTGTCCGTGCTTCGCTTCTCTGTTACTCAGTGTGTCGCCATAATCGTAAAACCGCTTTGGTGTGAAGACATTAAACTAGTGTATTACTAAAGTCAGGCCTGATGAGCTTATAAAAGCGAAACAGGTGAGAACTGGAATCCCCAGTCCTCTGTTGCCTGCTGTCGCTCTACCGGGCGCAACACTCCTCCTCACGCGCTCGCTCCGCTCGCACGTTCGTCGTCGTTCGCGCCCGCCCTAAATTCCTGTATTTCATAATCACCTCTCTTCCACACCAAATCCAGTGTGTATCGAGGTAATGCTGCATTGTTCGACTGCCATGTAGGCGGTCCATCCTCACTGTTAACCAGGAGGAGTTGGAGCTCAGCGGCAAGGTCCATTAGTTCTCCGCTCTTCTGAGCATGAGGCGGGTTCATGTTGTGTTCCCGAGTGCACTTATCCCATGGCGCAAATTAAAGTCTCCACACATCATGGAGATAGGAGGAAGGTGCGCCGAGACATTTAGCAGGTGTGAGACTGCTGCATGTTCGTTGCTGTCATTGTACACGTTGAGGACCGTGAATGGCCCATCCGGTGTATTGATGCTGACTAATAATGTGTCATTGTGTGACACATTGCCTGTGATGACGTGGGGCGAAGCGCCCCTCCATTTCCGGTTGACATATGTTGCCACCCACGAATCCTTGCTGGCTCCATAGCATGCAAAATTGCGGTGCACGCATGTTTGTTCATATGCATCACCCTTCTTATTTTTGCTGGAGACGACCATTTTGATCTTTCCCCAGAATATTTCCTGAACGCATATAATGTCTGTGTCCCGGTACTTTTCGAGAAGCTGGGTAGTGTTCTCGTGGGACTTCTGTACGTTCGCTGATACGCACTGAATAGTATACTGTGGAGCCGCATCGGCTTCCACTTCCATATCCTGGTGTACATGGTCCGGTGCACCCTCGTGCCTGTATAAAATATGATCTAAATTTGGAACAGGGCCGGCTTCCACATCACCTGCTACCTCTGCTCCCAACTCCTGATCCATACCTGCTAACAGCCTTTCCGCGGCGGCTTTCAGCTCTGCATTCCGGTCAAGTGGCTCTGGTAAAGAAGGGGACGCACTGCGCGCTGAAGTCCCCCGTTCAGCCCCGTTGTAGGTTGTCATTGATAAGGCAACTACTCACGAGATTAAGCGTCCATGACCATTCCGGTCACTTCCGCAAGTCCCTGAGACACCTCCTCGATGAAGGCGGTCTCCGCTGTCTGCCTCGCCTCATCAGAAGCCTTCTTGGCTTCCTTGAGCGTCTTCTTGATGGAGTCCAGCTCCTTCTTCTCGCGCGCGAGCTGATCTTTCACCGACTCCGCACGCGCAGAGTGGTTCTCGATCCACTTCTTCTCCGACGAATGCTGCCAGAACTTACAATTGATGCGATCTGAGGGGCCATGACCCTTCGTCTTGCAATTGGGGCAGTAGGCGTGCTCCGGCGGACATTCGTCCGGAACAGTGCCACTGTGGAGGCGAATCCCCGCACAACAAAGAGCAGAGCTCTCATGCGCGAGGTCTTGATGTTTGGAGCCACAATGGCCGCAGAAAAGGCCCATCTGCGAGCACTGGCCGGCGGAGTGACCTCACCGCCAGCATCTCGTGCATGAGGGCATCGAGTTTCGGGCCGAAAGGCGCCGGATGCGGTAAGCGCGAGCAAAGAGCTTGATCGCAAACTTATCTGAGCAGAAGCGCTCCGAGATGGAGCCTCGCACTGTGTCCTTGACATAGCATGCCCAGACGCCTGAGCCGCCTGGGTTGCCCTTGAACTTCGCGACCGGCGCAGAAGTGAATTCTAAAACGAACTCAGCAAACTCCTTCGTCCGCTTGTCCGTTTTGGCACTTGCTTGGAGTTCCGACCACACCTCGTGTTGCGAATACTCCCTGACCATGGCGCAGCCACCCAGAGTTGCGATCTGGCGCATCTTGGGGAATCCCTCAATTCTGACCTGCGTAAGTGGGGATGCGAAGTCGACCGAAGCCACCGTTCCCGGTAACCTCAGCGCTAGCATGCTAACGACAGAGTTGTGCACTCCAATAACTTCCTACGAGGAGGGGCGCGCTAAGAACTCCAAGATGGCATCCTTGCCCGAATGTTTGATGACGGCCTTGAGGGGCACGTTCACGGTAGCGGCGGTGAGGCCTGATTTCGCTGCGGCGACAAGGTCGTCGCTGGAGACGCTGGGGACGCCCCCGCTGAAAGCGACGGAGCTCCGCACCACGAGGGTGCGGACCATCTGCTGACAATTGCCCGTGTATTGCACGTGCTCGACTGGCTTGCCCTTCTTTTCTTTCTTCTCGGGCTTTGCCTTATCTTCCGGGCCGGCAGAGATTACCTTCTGGCCCGCAGGGGGAACACTGGTGCCTACAGGCTGCGCAGCGGTAGGGAGGTGGGTGCCAGCAGGGCGCACATCGAGGCCAAGACCTCGTGCGATGGCAGAGGCCTCGCTAAGCTGAATAGTGGGCGCGAGCTCACCAACGGTAGCAGCGGCGCGGAGACGGGACCAATCAGAGACTGATTCCATCCTCCATTCCTCCGCAATTTCTCCGTCCTCAGGGGCGGAAGCAGCTGCTTGCGCAGCGCCGTTGTCGCCTCGCGCCTTCTTAGGGGGTGGGGGACCTTCCTTGGACATGCCGCGAGGGGCAGGTGTCGGAGCGGGCGCTGGGCGCTTCCGCGGGTCCTGGGTGGGAGCCGAAGGCTCTGCAGGTTTGGGGGCGGCACCCTTGGGTGCAGAGACGCCGGCGTAGCTAGTGCTAGCCGTCGTTGCAGCCCTGAGGCTGCCGAGTTCCTGGCGAAGTTCCTTCATCATCGCCTTGACGTCGACCGTGTTCTGGTTCGACCGCTCGAGCAGCGTTGTGAGCGCCACAACCTGAGCCTTGAGTGCGCGATTCTCCTCGCCCGCACGCTCCACCTGCATGTGGATGACCTTCCTCATGGACTCCATGGTGTTACCCACGGCTTCCATGTGTTGCTGGACGGCCCCCGGCTTGCTGAAGGTGTCCCTGCCGATCTCGTGCATGATGTCGCGAGCGTTGTCAAATCCCCTCACAATCAAATCACGGTCCTCCAACGCCTGAATGGCTTGGTTGAGAGCGGGGCCAACGACGTTGTTGTCGAAGCACCGGTTCATCTCAGCGATGTGCTCCTTAGGAGCCACGCTGGCATATTCGCGAGCGAGCGCTGCAATGCGCTGCCCAATCTGAACGGAGTGGTAGACCTCCAGAGGGTAAGCGAGCCGAGTGCTCTCCTTGACGTCGTCGAGCATGGCCTTCTTCAGCTCCGCTGAACCGGAAGCTAAAATCTCACAGGCATCACGGAGTGTACGAGCGATGGCCGAAATTGCTGTATACGGTGTGTTGCCTGGAATGGCTTGGTAAAGCGCGTAATTCGCGGTCTCGATGACCTCAATGTCGCCCTTCAAGGAGACCGCTGGAGTGGCCTCTTGAGAGGATCCTGCATAGGAGACCCCGCTCGGCGTCGTTACCTCAGAGATTCCTCCTGAGGTGGCTCCCGACGGCTTGCTACCAGACCCGCCCTTCTTGCGAGCCCGCAGCGTGCAGTCATCTTCCTTGTCGGTGGACTCGTCGTCACTACTCTTGTCGCTCTGCAACGAGATGTGAGACTTCCCACGACCGTGTGAGCAGGGACGATAAGGACGTACCTTATCGTCTGCGTCTTTAATTACCGTGTCCACGGGGGACACGGCTCTCTCCGGCTGTTGAGGCGTGGGAGGGAGATTGTCCCAATGCACTCCCTCGTGGAGCAACGGGACAGGGGCTTCCGGTGCAGACAATGGCATTCCATAGTCAAAGACAAAGTCCTCCTCCGCCTGAGGGAAGGTAGAGGGGACCGTCTCCAACGATGACTGAGTCGCCGCTGGAGTGTCTGCAACCATGACAACCACGGTTTCACCAGTAGGAGGAGGGGGGTTGTAGCCCTCCCCGAGGGGAGAGCTAGGACTGCCCCTGGTACGTTCACGCCACGAGGATGTGCGGGTTATGCCAGACGCGCTGGCTTTGCGTTCGCTGCCACTAGGGCGAGCGTTGTAGTCCGCGGTTCGCGATGTGCCTGCCGCTGCAGCACTCGTCGAACCGGGTCGAGCGGTCGAGGGTGTCTTGTCGGCAGGAGGGCCCTCGTTGCGGGCGGGGGGACGGGGGGAAGTGGTCGATGGGGTTGGGCGTCTCTCGGACATGATGGTGGTACGAGGTCAAGATGCGGCGACGCAGATCCTGGCATTCACTGGCACCAGTCCGACATGAAGCTGAAGGCTGCCGCTACCGTCTTCATTCCACTCTCTATAGCAACCTTCCATCTCGATCCACTGCGCATAAGTAACGGTGTCTGGCTGATAGAATTCTAACTGCTGACTAGTCTCCTCCCCTTCCGCAAAGGCGCGGTAGGGGACCCCGTGTCGATGGTAATACGTTATGATACATGTCGGTTTATATCAGCCACTATCCCGCCACAATTTCATCCTTACACAAGACATTGCACGTGATTGCTGGCGGGAGGTGTGTTGGGCCGTTTGACCTTGGACAATGGACATTGAAATCATCCTCGACACGGGGCCCCCTACCTCCCTCGGCGAATGGGTAGGAGACTGACTGCTGACCCTCTCCCCTGTTCCCTCGCTTCAGGTGACTCGGGGGAAACAGAGGTTCCTGTCACATATGACAGTTGATCCAGTCCTCAAGCCGTGCAGGAAAAGGCGTTCCCGGTCACCCATCCACAACGCGTATGCCCTCCTCGGATCTTTTTGTGCGGGATTTGAGGATCTGATCGTAGGAGTCACCACAGGACACCCTCATCCTGCAATGTACTTGAGTATGGATGTTCGTCGCCGCCCACGTATGCTTAGTACGAAGATAGTATCAGATCGTGTGTACGTCCCCCATGCACAGTGGCTTCGCCCATCAGGATGTGTGCGCCGTGGCACAGTTGGGTGTGCAAGTATGGTACGTGTCCATGCGAGAATCAGGCTGCATAACAGGGACATGCTGCTTATACCTATTTCTGTAGAGGCAATGAGCTGTTTATCATGGCACGGACTCTTCGTAACGTCTCATCTGACGTGTCGAAGCACCCGGATGGA
This sequence comes from Fomitopsis betulina, assembly GCA_022606075.1. Classification (NCBI taxonomy): domain Eukaryota; kingdom Fungi; phylum Basidiomycota; class Agaricomycetes; order Polyporales; family Fomitopsidaceae; genus Fomitopsis; species Fomitopsis betulina. The sequence continues at coordinate 55,968 of JABYQK010000089.1, forward strand.
GTGCGGTGGTAGCCGAATTGCGCATGGACGCCGTGTATGCATGCTTCCGACGCGCGAGCACTACCATATTCGAGGCGCTGCCGCTCTCTTCGCCACCAGATCGCACGGAAGCGGACGATGCGGGCTATGGCAACGTATATAACCCATGGCGGTCCGAGGGTCACAGCAACAGGGCCACTCTTTTGCCGCCTCAGCATCGCCATCCAGCACCCATGTTCTGCAAGACCTCGTTCCTCGCTCTTGCTCTCGCCCTGCTCGCTTCGGCGACGCCGGTCGTGCACGAGGCTGGCATCCGCATTCCCATTAAGAAGCGCAGCTCTCTGACCAAGGCAGATGGTACCGTCGACCAGGATGCTGTCCTTCGCGAGACCGTCAGGACGCAGAAGTTCGCTCCACCGCTTCCTGGGTTAGGCATGTACTGACGTCTGTCCTCCTCACAGCAAGTATCGTCGTAACCTGATTGCCATCGACAAAAGGATCGGTATTCATAATTACGCGAAGGACGCGCACATCCCGCCCGTTGCGACCCTCCCCGCGTCTATCAAGTCCCGCCTCGAGGCGCGTCAGTCCGAGGAGCTCACCGATCAGGATGAGGAGGAGTGGACCGGCACTGTTTCGATTGGCACCCCTGCGCAGGAATTCATTATCGACTTCGACACTGGCTCCTCCGACCTTTGGGTACCCTCTTCCAGTTGCACCGGCTGCCAGTCCAAACACTCATACAATCCCTCGTCGTCGGGCACCTCGCAGGAGCAGAGCGGCACGTTCGAGATCCAGTATGGGGATGGCTCCCAGGCCTCAGGTCCCATCTACACTGATGATGGTAAGATGGTGTCTCTGCATGTGTGTTGTGCGGGCAGTTGTTGATATGTCTTTCCCCATAGTGACCGTCGCTGGAATCTCTGTCACTGACCAAACCCTCTCTGCAGTATCCAGCGAGAGCGGCGACTTAGTCGGCGGTCCGTCGGACGGCCTCATGGGCATGGCATTCCCCGCTCTTTCCAACCTTGACGCTGTGCGTTATCCTTCTGACTTCCATTGTATCACAAGTCATTCTGAGCTCCATCATCTAGAATCCCTTCTTTTGGACTGCCCTCAAGCAAGGTGCGGTCAGCAGCGGCGAGTTCGGCTTCTACCTCGCGGACAGCGACTCAGAGCTCTACCTCGGCGGATCCGACGAGTCCAAGTACTCGGGCACCCCCGAGTTCAGCACCCTCACTTCAAGCTCGGGATTCTGGCAGATCGGCGGCGCGAGTCTGATCATCAACAACAAGACCCTCGAGTCCGGCTTTGACACCATCATCGACAGCGGCACGACGCTCATGTACGGCCCGCCGAAAGCGGTGAGTAGCGCATTCGAGAAGGCGTCGGCGCAGTCACTTGGGTCCGGCGTGTACGGGTTCGACTGCAACGACTTCCCGACGGTCGAGGTCTCTTGGGGCGGCAACACCTATGATATCTCCTCTGCGTGGGTATCCACCTGTCTATTGTCGTCCTGTCTGTTGTCTGACGGACGTCCTCGTACAGGTTCAACTTGGGCGACGCTGGCGGCGGCGTGTGCCAGGCTGCACTCGCTGGTCAGGACCTCGGGCTTGGGAGCGACACCTGGCTCTTCGGCGACACGTGAGTCACAGCAGTCCTTCGTCCTCAAGAAGACTACTGGCTGATGCCAGTGCCTTTTTACAGTGTTATGCAGAGCCTCTATACTGTCTTTTCCGTTCATGCGAAGGCCGTCGGCTTTGCTCAGCTTGCTTGATCTACTAGTTTGTGCAATATTGTCATGTCTGCTGAGCTGATTGTGTATTGCTGATCGTACAACATTCGTTACTGACTACTCCTTCTTTTGGAACCTATATGGCCAGTCCTTGACAACTTCAATGTTCGCAATGAACACTGATTTCATACAGATGTATATACGTCATTGTGAGTTAGCAGCCTCAGCGCAGGGTCCGTCACGGTATATATAGTAGTGAGAGGCGGCGTGAACCCGTGGGAGAAGTTAATGAGTGTTGGTCTTCGTCAGCTTCCTATGAAAAAGCTGGCATCCAGCATCGTGAGACGCTTGTCGGCTTTTATTTCAATGGTGTCAGCCTGAGGGCGCCAATGTGCGAGAGCTTCTTGATTTCAAGTTCTTTCTCCTCACTCGCGCATCAACATGTTTCCAAGTGATTCCAATATCGAGCCAAGTACGGACGATAGTCTGCCCTCGTTGCTCCTCATTCTCAATGGGCCAACAACTACTAGCTCGGCTATTGAACGGGTGCGTAATTAGACAATTTGTCCATCCTTGATATCGCTCATTTTTGCTTGTAATAGGCGAGGTGGGATCTTGGTCTCAAGTTCTTGCTGCCGGACGTCTCGAGCGGCGAGCAGAGTGGGGATCTGTCAAGCCCCAAACATCCCAGCACACTATTAATCGACCCGGAAAGCGAGGCTGGCACTGCTAGTCCTCACCTCCGAGTCCACGCCCACCAGTCCAAGCGGAAAATTTGCTGTACAACTCTTATGAATATGATGAATTGGTATTGATCACCTGAGCTACAGGAACTGGGAATCTCGGAGTCTTCCTCAAACACACAACGCAAGGTCGTCAAACATGATGGAGGTATTGATATCTTTACCACGCTTGCGGCTTCCTTTGACAGCACCACACGAGCTGCTTCTGAGGGACAGATTGCGCAGAAGAACATAACTTTCCCGAAAGACCCGCAGCTTTACACGACGTGCTTGGTGAGTGCCGGCGTATATATCTATAACCTTCTCGTTGTGGTCTAATATGTCATGTTTTAGGGCTGGGACCAAATACTTACACGTCCGATAGGTCTTAGGAAGGCAAGGGAAAAGGTGGCTTCTCGGTTCAATGTCCTTGTAGATACCGGTACGTCAATCTTGTCTGTTTAATTGCGCTGACTCGGAGTAGTTGTTTACAATGTTTCTAGGGTCCAACACTAGGTAGCATTTTCATTGAATACATACGATGATATCACTAACTGTGACATTGCTGAAGCTGGGTCATGGGCATCGAGGCCCTTCAACTTGTTTGTCTTTTAGATCTAACGCACCAATCACTCATATTGATATCATGCCAGCCATCGTGTATGGTCAGAGAGCTGCACTGCATCAGTTTACCATGAGAAGCGAGAGAACATAGAGCGGCGTACCGCACATATGGCCTCAGTGACACTGTCCGGTGCCCCGGCAGACAAGGAGCTTTCAAATAAGAGGGGCATAGATGCCTCTCGAAGCGACAGGTCATCGAGAGGGCGAGCAGGTCCCGCTTCGGGAGTTGCTGCAAAATGTGTCGACATGAATCGTCATCGAGGTTGTGAAACATCAGCGTACTATGCCTAGAAGCCAGGTTACGTCTCGGGGAATAGGTGACTTACGCGACGCACATGGCCGGCGTACTCTCACTTTGCAGTGGAATCTTAGTTTCGGTGTAGCAGATGGGCGTGATGGGGTACTTGCAACCTCACAGCTGATGAGGACAGATATAAGTTTATCGAGCGCGCGCCGGGCGCTATCTGAGTAGAGATAAACATACTGGATGGGAATGGGCGAAGCTCCCGCGATCGGGCCACAAAGGACGAAAGTAACGCAGCCATTTTCAACTCATCAGAGACACTGGCAAGCTGACAAGAAGTCTTGGTTGTCGAGCTCCAAGATTGTGAACGGGTCCGGCGAAAAAAAGAAGATGTATGAGTTCGCCGAAGAAGAACGGCAGCACCATCTCCCAAACGCGACGACACGTTGAAAGCGACTCCAAGGTGGCCACTTCCGGCAGTCTCTTGAATGTTCAGGTTGCGATATCCTCGTTGAGCGGCCTGTAGTCAGCATGTGAAGTCGTAGTATTCCACCATACTGTAATAGAAATGAGCTCACGAAGCATCCAACCCGGACATGATAGCGTGGTCCCTGTGGTTGGTCAGGGGAAGCCTGAGTTGCAGCATGGTTCAGATCACAAAGACGTGCGCTGAAAGGCCGTTGAGCTCTCCGAACGTTGCACAGTCACGATCACGTGCGTGTGACGAACGCGCTGTGCGGCCAAGCGCGCAACGCGACCTCTGGAGACGACCATCTGTGCCCACCCAACGCGACATCCTCACAAGTGCCTATATTCTGAGGACGAAGCAACACTGGTTCTTACTACACTGACATTCTTGGCGACATGGCCCAAGTCGATACGTTCGGTCAACCGGGAAGCTTGCTATTCCCGCCCAACCCTCTGAACTCCAACGCGAATGTGCCAGCTTCGGAGGCTGTTGCGGACTCGTTCAGACTGACTGGGCTACTTACGACGGAGGGATCAGTCTTGAAAGATGTGCCCACGAGTGTCATCGAGACGACTGCGACTGAGGTCATGGCGGTGGACAGATCTGGGGCCCCAGGTAAGTCGCGTAGACCTTGTACAGAAGATCCATTTGTTCATGAGCTACTCCTTTTCCTCATAGATTATGACACATGCGAACATACGCACGACTTTGTAGCCACAGGTCTTTTATCTGTTGAGGGAGATCCTTCTAGTGAGTATGCCGTCTCCTCACCCTGTTTGTGCATTCAATACAGGCGGTTTAGCATCTCCGGGGATGAAACATAGTGAACTAGCCCATAGCGAATCAATCCCACAAGGTATTGAACATGTTCCGGATGCCGCTCATGCGTTTGCTGACGACTTGCATCCCTTGTCAAGAATCCGAACTTCCTGAAGTAACGGATCTTCTCCGACCGTATGTCCAGGCAAACATCACCGCGTCCATCGCGAGCCCAAGTACCTCCACGGCCTCATACATTGTACGCGCAGTCAATTATGACGGACGGCCTGTGATCCTCAAGCGCAAAGTGAAGAAGACGTCGACTGCTTCGGTATGCTTCTTGCTCCGCTTCGATCTGACGCGTTCTGACAGCCCTTGCAGCTCCTTAGCGCAAGATCTACTGCAGGCCATGATGGTGCACATCGATTTGATAAGTTGCTCGAGACCCCGATACACCGGATGCTGGATCAACTGTCTACCGAAGAAGCTATTCGCCTGTCTCGCGCGTACGTTGTTTCAATAATTTTGTGCACAAGATTTATCTCACTAATGCTGTTTCAGCGACGCAGAGGCAGCAACGGCTGTTCAACAGGGCCCCATGACTTGTGCAACGAAAGCCAAAGGGAAGGAAACACATGCACTATGGGTCGACCGTTACCGCCCCAAACGCTTCACCGATCTCCTCGGTGACGACAGAGTACATCGGGAGGTGATGTTATGGGTCAAGGAGTGGGAATTCTGCGTGTTCGGTCGGAGACAAGGCGGTAGTCGAGGAGTGAAACGCCAAAGAGGAGAAGATGGCGAGAACACGGATGAATGGAAGAGACCAAAAGAGAAGGTATATCTGGCACTGATACTGTACAACGCGAAAACTATGCTGACGCAGTGACAGATCCTACTCTTGTCCGGGCCGCCCGGTCTGGGAAAGACGACCCTGGCGCATGTAGTTGCTCGGCATGCTGGTTATCAAGTATTCGAGATCAACGCAAGGTAAGAATCCTTCCTCGTTGAACACCCTTGTTCCCTTGATGCAGCTACTGCAGTGACGCACGGTCAGCTCAAGTGGTTGACGATCGACTTCGACCAGCATTAGAGTCGGGGTCTGCCGTCGGTAGCTCGAAACCGGTCCTTGCTGTGATTGACGAGATCGACGGTGCCACTGGCGGCTCAGACCACGTAGGTTTCAAAGGCACATACGTTAGTATCTACGGCTCATGTCTTTCATAGTCTACCGGCTTTATCAAGAAGCTGCTCTCGCTGACCTACGACCGCCCAAGAAAGAAAGGTATGCAGTATTGAGTCTGGTTTTGACATTGTCTTTCTCACATTGCCATCCCCGTAGGCCGTAAAGCGGATCCCAGGGCCTCCCGTCCGCTGCTTCGCCCTATCATCTGCATCTGCAATGACTTGTATGCCACTACACTCAGAGATCTCCGCTCGTATGCGCGCATCGTGCGGTTCTCGCGTCCCAACGACGTTCACCTCGTTCGGCGCATACGGGAGATATGCGAGATCGAGGGCCTGCGCGCCGAGTCGAGGGCGTTGACGGCGCTGATAGGTCTTGCTCAGGGTGACTTGAGAGGCTGTCTCAACATGTTGCAGGTATGTGTCACTTAGACGTTCAAGTTCAAGGTGTGGTGTCTCACCTTGGCGCATTTGCTAGCTGATCAAAGCGAAAGGACATGAAGTGACAGAGTCTGTGGTGCGGGTTGCCGCTGCGGGGATGAAGCAAGGTGACGTGACGTGGATGATGGTGCTCAACGACCTCTTCGCGCCCATGGCACGCAAGCGGACGAAAGACCTTGGTCTTACGGAGGAGGAAGAGGCCAAGTACGTGCGCCGACTTAGCCGCGAAGTCGAGAGTACGGGGGCCATGGACAGGGTCGCAGAAGGTACCGCATCCAGTCTCTAATGCGTTCATGCTGATCAACTCCAAAAACAAACTGCTAGGGTGTTTTGAATACTACGCGAACTTCCACCGACACGACGCGAACCTCTCGAGGTATTTAAAAGCAAATGAGTGGCTTGCGAGCTACGACATGTTTTCGGGTGAAATGTGGACCGAGCGTGAGTTTGCGCTCGCCGAGTACCTCCCCTTCATGCTCGTAGGGTTCTATCCGCTCTTCCAGGAGCGTGGCCGGCCAAAGCTCGAGAGGCCGAAGGCGACTTGGGATGTGAGTCACCAAGTTCCAGTTGAATTGTGTATACGTATACTGACCAGACTGTGCCGCACAGCACCATGTGACAACCACAGCGAATCAAGATATCTATGCGTCACTTGCGCGGTGCGTGCGCTCGGCCGCGTCAAGGTACCATGGAGACTACAGACACCTCGCCAGCGATCAAGTCCTTCGACTAGAAGTAGCTCCATACCTAAACCGCATCATTTCCCCTCCATTAAACCCCGTATGTCTCCATTCGTATGCCCCATAATTGGCCAGGGCTGATGATTCCGTAGGTGAATCGTCAAATCATCCGACCAAATGAGAAGACCATCCTTGCTCGGCTTGTGGATATCATGGTCGCCCTGGAGCTGCGCTTCCTGCAAGACAGGAATGAGGACGGGCAGCTAGTGTACAGGCTTGACCCGTGTGTTCATCTCTGGTACGGGGCCGGTTACCCATTTGCTGAGGCGTGTTGGCAGGCCTGTAGACGTATTCATAACCTACGATGGCAAGCGGGCGTCGGACATCGCGCTCTCGAAGTACGCCGTCAGGCATCTAGTGGCGACAGAGGCAAGTTCTACTTGCGTTCGGGCTCTTCTTGGTTCTTATATTTTGGTGGACTCATAGATCGACGAGAAACTCTCGGTGATGCGAACGGAGCCTATCGAGAAGAGCAAGCAGAAGCGGTCGTTCTTCAATCGTCGCACGTAAGGACCAAGTTGCGAGCACACCTCTGTAGCCATCAGTAGTTGATATGCAGTTTTAGGGCAAATACGGACACAGGAGATGCGGACGACGACAGCGCGACGCTTCCTGCAGCGAAACGGGTGAAAGGGGACCCGGTCTTGAACCCTGCAGAGAAAGTGCGTTATTCCCACTGACCGATGCCGTCGTATCCCTGATTGTATGAGCAGGTAGCTGTGGATTTCTTTGGGAGACCTGTCGTGCCTAAAAATTGTGGTACTGAGAACGGCGCCGCGGGCAGCAGCATGACGATGGAGAAACCTGTGACGAAATATCGCGTCGCATTTCGGTTCAATGAAGGCAATTCGGCCGCTGTACGCAAACCTATCAAAGTCGCTGCATTCCTTTGATACATAGGGAACTGTTGTAAACCACCACACTGTATCATTATTGATTAGCACTACGAGTACTATTACAAGCCCCTTTCGAACTCGAGCGTTCGACCAATAAAACTGTTTTATTCTACAGTACCTGCCTTATTTGGTGTCCCGGCCGAGCGGGCCACTTGCATTAGCGCCCCGGCAACCTTCTTTCTTTCAGCCCCTATTGCCCGCCATTCGACGAGACCTGCGCGCTGCAGCTGCAGACTGGTTGTTTGTTTGCACGACTCTGACCACTTGAACACGGCAGAGCACCCGATTTCAGACCCGCCTCGGCCCTAGCAAACTCCTGCAAGGTTTAGTTCTTTCCACTTACGTATCAACCACAGTCGACAACCCTTCGCGAAATAACACTTTTCGTTTAGTATATTTGACTTGTTCTGATTAGACCAAGCCACAGAGCATTCTTCTCTGTCTCGCTGTTTGCAATTCTTCGGTTCAGTAAAGGACAAGGGTTTAGCAAAGATGGACGGAAGAGGTCATGCTGAGGTTAATGTGGACGCCAATACTCGGCAATGGAACCTTGACCCTTGCACGGAGTACAGGTTCGAGCTTGACCCTGGCACGACCCTAGCAATCAAGGTATGTCTCTCCTCAAGGCCATACGCAATACGTATTGTCCATTGGGACGTGCGGCGTAGAGTGTGTAGTTGCTCACTCTCTCCACAGCTCATATACGGGCACGCGGAAATATTCGGCGCCGAGCTTGCAGAGGGTGCTACATACCTTTTTGGCCTCGAGTGCAAGGCCGCTGTGTATACATGGCAAGGATGTGTTATTGAGATAAGTACCAGAGTCTACCTTCTCATCCTTCTTCACGCGCATACACTGACACCGTTCGTCGTCCATACGTCACAGGCCTCCCTTCTACCGAGTATGTCTCCGACGAAACCCCCATGCAAACATACGCCAACGTGCACCTCGCGCTCGAGCAGATGCGCGTACGCGCGTTGCGCGCGGTGCACGGATCGCCACCTTCCTCTGACGATGAGGGTAGCTCAAACGCAAATCCGGATCCGCCCAGAGTACTCATCCTTGGGCCGGCAAACTCGGGGAAGACGACAGTGTCGAAGATACTCATCAACTATGCCGTGCGCACGGGCCAGGAGTGGACACCTATGCTTGTCAACACCGACCCAGGCGAGGTAAATTTATACAGTCTGCGATCCTGCCCGCTGCTCACGCGAGCGACCGATATTTGCAGGGTGGTTGGGCAGCACCGGGAACGATAGCAGCCGCGCCCGTCTCGTCCCCAATCCAGACCTCCACACCTGCGACGACACTCGGGTGCGCGGCGTCCTCCGCGCCAACGCACCTGTCCTCCAATGCGCTCCTCCCGCTCGCGTACTGGTACGGACATGCGGAGACGAAGCGCAACCCGCTCCTGATGGACCGGCTCATCCGCAACTTAGGCGAGAACGTCGCGGAGCGGTGGGACCACGACCCCGAGGGCCGCGTCGCGGGCCTGATCGTGGACACGCCGGCGTCGTTCGCGGCGAGCTCAGGCACTACGAATGAGCATCGGCATGCGCTGATCAAAGCGTGCGTGGATGCATTCCGGAGTGAGTGTCACTTTGCACGGGGCTGGGGAGGGTGCTGATCGCCGATCGCTCTCAGTCAATGCAATACTCGTCGTTGGGCACGAGAAGCTCAATGTGGAGATGCAACGCACGTACGGCAACCGAATAGCTGTTGTGAAGATCCCCAAATCCGGTGGTGTGAGTTTCCGCGTGCGTAACGCGAGTGAACTCTCGCTCATTAGTGCGAGCAGGTCGTTGAGCTCGATGCGAGCTATCGCGAACGCGTGCGGAAATATCAGCTGCAGAGCTATATGTACGGCAAAGCCCTACAGCCGCCGGCCGGCCTATCGACCAATACACACCTCCAAGGCGGAGAGCAGACGACGGACCAGACCCTTAACCTCGCGCCCGTATCCTCTATTGTAGGGTTTCACGATCTGACGATATACCGAGTCGGAGAAGGTCAGATTATCCGGAACTAGCCCGAGTAACCAATGATTGATATTTGGCTGGTTATTGACAGAGAATATGGCACCGACGTCCGCGCTTCCCATTGGCGCGACAAGAGTTGTCTCAGAGATGCAACCCTTGCTTGTTGACCCGGCACAGCCGCGCTCTGGGTTGTATAACGCGGTTCTTGCCCTGCTTTCCTCACCGAACCCCGACGAGTCCGAGAGATACGATGAAGAGATCCTTGACCTACCGGCTGTGGGTTTCATCGTAGTGTGCGTACTTATCTTCTAAGTTTTGGCGACGACCTGACGTAGAATCATACATCCAGGACTGCACTAGACATACCCAACAAAAGGATGACAATACTGTCTCCCAGCCAAGGCTCGCTTGTGGGGCGCACCACTGTCGTTGGCTCATTCGAGTGGCAGGAGTGATAATGCGATTGGAGTATGTTCCCTGTATGACGGCAGCGTGTGCTACGTTAACGTTTAATTATGGTTGCATGCTGTCGCGTTGTGTTGTGATATCTTGACATATGGAGAGACTCAGGTCTGCTGTCATTTTGGAGAAGGGTCAACATCAGTGCAGGGGACTCGCGTTCCCGGTGTATAATGACATCACGGGCGCCTTGAGATGTTGGTATGCCTGAGCCGACGTCGGTCCGCGTGCTGGTCGCTCTCTTTCTCTTGTAAACGTTCTCATCGCCCACCTCGGCTGCACAAGACCTCCCGCTCAGCATCGTCCGTGGCCTGCCATGATCTCTGCGGCAGCGCGACGTGCTGTCTTCCGCTGTTCACGACCACCAGCGTACTCACGCACGCTCGCGGCGAGCAGCCTGTCCGCCTGTTTTACTCTTCATTCAAGACAGTCTCTTTCTCAGCGGACATTTTCGACATCCGTTAGTAAACGAGACAGTGCGTTGAGTCCAGAGTCTTCGTCACTGCCACCGCCGCAGCCTTCATCCCCACTCCCTCCTCCACCGAAACGGACGTTCACGCGAAGGCTTCGCACCGTTGTAAAGTATTCCTTTTACCTTGCAGGGTCCACCGTGGTCGGCACGGCAGTGCTCCTCGCTGCTATCTTTCTCCATGACGCATTCACCTATACCGATGAGGTACGTGTCGGGTGACGCGCAGAGGTTCCTCGACTCATGCTGTTTGGCGCATAGCACATAGAGGGCGTCCCTGTGTCCCCGCTGGCCCTCAAGCCTGAGCGCGGTGGCCCCAAGAACCTTCCCATCCTCCAGCGCTACCTCGGTGACTTCGAAGATGCTGCCAATACCCAGCTCGTGGAGAAGCCTCATCTCGTCATCGTCGGCGGTGGCTGGGGTGCTGTAGGCGTCCTCAATACGCTTAATCCCGGTGATTATCATGTTACGGTCATCTCTCCGGAGACGTATACCACATTTACCCCGCTCCTGCCATGTACGTATTCTCGCTTCTTGAACTCACTCAAGGCTCGGTTTATGGTTATATGCAGCTGCTGCCGTTGGTACTGTTCAGATTCGGTCACTGGTCGAACCCTTGCGCAAGATCATCGCTCGTCTACGTGGTCATCTGCTGAACGCAAATGCTATCGACCTGGTTATGAGCGAACGGTTACTTGAGGTGGAGACTGCACGCACAGATGGTAAACGGCAACGCATATATGTCCCGTGAGTACCGATTTGCCTGTACACCTAGCGCATCTTTCTCAACGCATTTTAGTTATGACAAGCTTATAATTGCAGTCGGTTCCACGAGCAGCACGCACGGCATCGATGGTCTTCAACACTGCTTCCAACTCAAGACGGTCTCTGACGCGCGTATGATTCGCCAACGTATTCTCGGTACGTCGTCCCTTGCATCGCCTCTTTCAGCCTGCTCACGCGCCATCTTCTCCCAGATAACTTTGAAGCAGCCGCACTACCTACGACCTCGCCTGAGGAGCGCCGACGGTTATTGAGCTTCGTCGTCTGTGGCGGTGGGCCCACCGGCGTCGAGGCGGCAGCAGAGATCTACGACCTGTGTCAGGAGGACATCATGCGTTACTATCCCAAGATCTGCAGGGAGGAGGTCTCGATTCATGTCATCCAGAGCCGTGAACACATCCTAAACACCGTATGTCGCATTTGTCATCCATCATCTGGTGATCAATCATTGACCAGCTGGGTATATGCGCGTTTAGTACTCTGAGGCAATTCAGAGCTATGCGGAGAATAAGTTTGTGCACGACGAGATCGATCTGATCAAGCCCGCGCGCGTCGCCGCGGTGTACGATGACCGCGTAGAGTACACGACAAAGGACAAGGACGGCAATACGGAGACCCACATTATTCCGACGAACTTTGTGCTCTGGAGCACCGGCATTGCGATGAACCCGTTCTCGGAGCGAGTGTCAAATCTACTGTGAGCGTTCTGCTGGTTCTGCGTTGACTGGATGGAAGGCTGAAGCGCAGGTATCGGACAGGCCGAACCAGGTGCACAAGAAGGCTATCGAGGTTGATGCGCATCTGAGGGTGAAGGGCGCGCCGATTGGCGAGGTATATGCTATTGGTGATGCATCTACGGTGCGTAGTGTTTTCTTGTGCTCGTCATGGGTCATTTGCTGATGAACTGGCTTGGCGGCAGATCGAGACATCCGTTGTGAGCTACTTGCTCGAACTTGTGGATGAGGCGGATAAGAACAGAGACGGCAAGATTGACTTCGACGAATGGGAGATCATGGGTATGTTCGTCTCGTTCCGTTGATCCATGTCCTAGGACTGAGCACCCGTTTCCAGTCAATCGGATCAAGGCCCGCGTACCCATGGCAGAGGCGGCCCTCGAAGATGTGAGCCCCCTTAGGCAGCACATACAGCCCACCATCCTGACTGTCATACAGGTTCGGGAGTTGTTCAAGGCATACGATAGCGACTCGGATGATTCGCTTACGCTGAACGAATTAGCGACGCTGCTGCAAGAGCTCGGGAACAAGATCACCTCCCTCCCTGCGGTAAGTCCCCGCTCCTCCTGCCTACATTGCATGCAGTCAATACCACTCGCGCAAAGACTGCCCAAGTAGCTTCCCAGCAGGGAAAGTACCTGGGGTACAAGCTCACGAAGCTCGAAAAGCAGCGGAACACACTCATGGAGAACGGGCTACTGGGCCCCAGTGCGGACGAAGCAGTCGCGGGTCCATTCCGATACCTACACCTTGGCTCGCTCGCGTACATTGGGAACGCGGCGGTGTTCGACCTCGGGAAACTGAGCTTCATGGGTGGGCTCGTCGCGATGTATGCGTGGCGGAGCGTGTACTGGAGCGAGCAGGTGAGCTCGCGGACGAGGGCGTTGCTGATGATCGACTGGATAGTAAGGTGAGTGTCGAAAGTTGACTTAGATTTCGTGCGTTGCTGATGGATGTTGTGACTCTTCAGGGGCGTGTGGGGGCGGGATTTATCTAGGCTATAACGAGTCTGCTGTTGCAGCTAGTCGCGTGAGGATCTCTGCAGAGATGCAATACTGGTTGGATATGTCACTTAATGCTCGGATGGACTGTGACTTGGCTATCTCAGCAGAGAACTATGGAAGTTGATGGGCGCATCTGGGGCACGAGGGTCGACCACGACTGGGCATGCCCAAAAATCTACACTGGATGCACGTCATGTCGTGTAGACTTTCGTGTGCCCCGCAGCCGGTTGTAGAGTGAAGAAACCACTGTAAAAATATGCGTCTCCTGGACTGCTCTGCAGGCCGGTAGGCCCAATCACTGCAGCAAATGGACGTCATGATTATGTTGGTTTGTACGCCCGAAGCACACATGCGAGTCACTGCCTATCGTTATGCACCCCAAGAATGTTTCCAGCATGTGCACGGAAGTCAGCAAAAGTCGGTGTGAATTCCGTCGTACATATATTTATATATGATAATTGTGTTGGAGGCGCAAACCTGGCACTTCCCGTTCCTCCAGAACATCACCACCGTCAACTATGAACGTACGCCACGTGGGATCATCCGCCTCGCTGAGTACGGCAATAACACGCAAGTGATTCCCAAGAGCAGACGCGAAGATCCGCGCGACATCTAGAGCTACATCCGTCGAGTTCGTTTCCATGCTCCCGTACCAGTCTAAGAAAATCTTGAGACGGCGGAGTTTCGTGAGAGGTGCGAGCAATCGGGCGACTCGTTGCTGGGTGGGGCAGGAGGAAGTCAGCGTATGCAGACAGGAGCATAGGACATGCAACTCACTACGGGAGCATCGGGCTCTCCCTCGGCGATGCCCATATACTTAATGTACCGGTGAATCTTGAGTGACTGCAAGTGAGGGAATGTAACCACCAGGTATTGCAACACTGCATCGTCAGCAGCGTCGTCAGCGTCGTCGGCAACGTACTGGACTTGGAGGTGTTCCAAGGTAAGCATGCTGCATCGGCGTAGAATCGATATCATCCCTGATGAGCTAGGCATGGAGTATCGTGTCTGCCTATAGGCCATACCTACGTCGCGGAGGTGCCATTCAAAGTGCTGATAGTACCAGCAGCGCAATGAAAGGGAGCGAAGCGTCGATGGAAGACAGTCATACATCCTGTCCTGCGGATCAGGGTACGACACCGAGAGGCGTTCAAGTTCCGGCCATGGGAATGTAGGAGGAGAGGTAGACTCGGAGCCGGCGGGAAGTACCATCGGAGGCATACCGTTGATCGAGAGAGAGAGGGAACGCAGGTGTCGCATGCCGAAACACGTGGGTACGATCGGCTCAAGCAGCGGAGAACCATAGAAAGATATGTTGCGTAGGCGAGGCCAGTCGAGTTTGGCCATGACTGACAGTGGCGCAGACTCAGTCATGAGAGCCAATGTCTCCAAGGTGCCGCAAAGGCTCTCTAGGATGGCCGCGAGCGCAGCTATCTCCAGAGGAAAGGACGGGTGGTCGCGAGGCTGGGGTTTGTAGCGGAAAGACGTTATCGGCGAGGCTAGCGGGCCGACGTTGATACTCTCGCCGGGGCGAAGGGAGGGGCATATGTGTATGTTTCTGAGTTCGAATTCTCGGAGATGGGGCACGGACAGGATAGAGTACATTGTATTCCAGGGAATACCGTGTCGTTGCTCCTCCGACCTCATGATATAGGAGAACAGTCGGAGCGATCGAAGATTGGGCAGCTCGCGCAGCCTGTCCCCAAGTGGATCATATAAACAGCAAAGCGACCTCCGGTTCTCTGGGAAGCACCCGAAGCATTGATCAAGGATGGTCAGAAACCTGGTACAAACGACCTTCAGCACGTACAAGAGGACGTTTTGGGAGACCACGCACCGAATATATGACCTGAGTGAGGTAGGGCAAAACCTTCGGGGCTCTGATATTGCTGTCGGCCCAAACACGGTCATGCAGGTACGTTCGTATAACAGAGGCGTGGCCGCCTCTCGAAACCATCGGCACGTTTGTGCACAAGATCGGATATCCTTCGCTGGGAGGCCTCGTATCATGTACGAGAGGATGTCTTCGTTTAGTTTCTCTAGCCTGTGCACTAAAATTAGCCCTCATACTCATGACATCTGCGTGAAAGAACTGACTCACATGCTACTCACGAACATGGTGGGTTCCGTTCAAACTTGCTGAGGCCAGACAGAGAACTCGATGGTCGGAGTGCGTGAATGCAAGCGCAGTGCTGACTAATATGTGAATTCGTATGCGGCACGTGGCCATTGCCGCATGGCGCCCACCACGCACTGAGGCAACGCTCCTCGGCCACGACTCCCTGATCTCGCCCAGCACCCCTTAAGAATGCCACCGCGGCTCAACCTCTTCCTATGTGGCCTTAAATCAAACCGCTCTGTGAACCGAGACGCGCCAATATGTTCACTCAGCGCGCTCGTCTGTCCATCGTTTTCACTACAATTCAGACAAACTAGGGGGATGCGAAGGAGGGGTGAATCATAGCATCGATAGGCATACAGAATGACTTTGGTTACAAGGCTGGCACATTGAGACACGTTGACTTCGCAATCGCGAATAGGAATGGCACCCACACAATGGCCTATCTACACCGCTGATTCCTGGAGGTGTGGCTGGGCACTGGCTGACGAGTCTGAATACAGCGTGTTGGCAGCTTTGCTGCGCCGCTCCTTCTGGGCTGCAGCTTCTTTTGTGCGTCGTTCGTCTTGTGCAGTTTGAAGGGATGCGGCCATCTTCTGGTGCTCTGCCTGACGCATGGCGGGATCAAAGTATGGAATGGGGGCAGTTAAATGCCTAGGTAGAAGCTTCCTGGTGAGTGTTGCATTATGTAGAGCATGTGTATTGATGATGTAGTGATCGTCATTCTTGTGCTCGATGAAAGCCTCTTTGATGTCGGTCACAGTGCGCTCCTGTTTCCGCCGCCGCCGCCGCCCTGTTGCTGTGCACCCGCCTGCTCGACATTTATGTTGCACGTTTATGATGCAGATCAATGCCTAATCTCTTGGTGAGATGCAAGAACATGAACGTCTGGAGATCAAGCATACCTTGGGCGCAACAGAGTGAAGGCAGTTCGCCTGTGCCTCTGTTCGTAGCTCAGGCATACTGTACACTGTGTTCCGGCTGTTGGTAAGCGAGTACTGCTTGATGATCAAGAGATCTGGGAGTTCGTGGACTTCAGAGGGCGGTTCATTACTACGTAGCGGTGCCACTGGTCGCAGTTGTGCCCTGCACAAATCTCATTGACATGCACTTGGTGCCAGAGAGAGCGGACCTGAGGTACTACATTGTTCTCATATATCGTCCATGATCCAATCTTGCATGTGTCTCCCGTTCGAGTGACATCTGTGTCACAGATCAGCGGTGATGTACGGGGAAACATGTCAATCAGAATCAGGGACTCTTGTCGGCACACTGCGGTGTCCCATGTTGTTGTCGTAGGTTTGGAAGTTCTGTATTGAATGTATCCTGTTGCGTAGAATATATCAGTTGCAGGTGATCATCTGGAAGCAGCATATCTCTACACATACCGGTGCGTGCCACTGGCCGCTCAACATAGCTCAATCGACATTGCAGATCGGCTTTCTCGAAGTATTATCTGACTTGCTCTCCTGCGCGAACAAATGATCCGTCGGTTCTCTGCCACCATCCGCTACTAACTTGGTGTTTGAAACGGTCCATGTCTGCACACGCCCAAGCAATGTTGCGACTAGGGGCTTGATGATTAGAAAGGACACTACACAATGCTCTCGCCTTTTGATGTGCGCGACCTAGTTCTGCGACAGTTTACAGGCTATCTGCAGTTCTTCTTGGACTTTGATTCCTATCATCCTATAGATCCCGTTGACAACCGGGGTCGTGATTCCACTCAGATCATCGCACGAATTCTCCCTGCCTCTCTCCACACCATGTCAATATACTGTAAAAGCAATTGGTATGATTGTAATGTTCATCGCTTGCGCCTATGAGAAGTGGTTTGATTAGATCCGTACATACATCGCAGACTACTCTGTTGTAGCCAGCATATGTCCTGGTCGAGTCGGACAATTTTGCATATCTCGTTAGTAATCTAAGCTTGCTCGAGTCACTCACACCGAATGAGCATCATTCCAGCATGTCGCAGAAGATAACGATGTCGGTTATGAGCGGTCTGCATTGATCTGGACTCCATCGTACATATGGTTATATTTCGTAATTGTGTAGGAGGCGCAAACCTGGCACTTCCCGTTCCTCCAGAACATCACCACCGTCAACTATGAACGTACGCCACGTGCGATCATCCTTGCTGGGTACGGCAATAACACGCAAGTGATTCCCAAGAGCAGACGCGAAGACCCGCGCGACATCTAGAGCTACATCCGGCGACTTCGTTTCCATGCTCCCGTACCATTCTAAGAAAATCTTGAGACGGCGGAGTTTCGTGAGAGGTGCGAGCAATTGGGCGACTCGTTGCTGGGTGGGGCAGGAGGAAGTCAGCGTATGCAGACAGAATCATAGGACATGCAACTCACTACGGGAGCATCTGGCTCTCCCTCGGCAATGCCCTTATACTTGTTGTACCGGTGAATCTTGAGTGACTGCAAGTGAGGGAATGTAACCACCAGGTAATGCAACACTGCATCGTCAGCAGCGTCGTCAGTGATGTACTCGACTTCGAGGTGTTCCAAGGTAAGCATGCTGCATCGGCGTAGAATCGATATCATCCCTGATGAGCTAGGCATGGAGTATCGTGACTGCCTATAGGCCATACCCACGTCGAGGAGGTGCCATTCAAAGTGCTGATGGTACCAGCAGCGCAATGAAAGGGAGCGAAGCGTCGATGGAAGACAGTCATATATCCTGTCCCGCGGATCAGGGTATGACACCGAGAGGCGTTCAAGTTCCGGCCATGGGCATGTAGGAGGAGAGGTAGACTCGGAGCCGGCGGGAAGTACCATTGGAGGCACACCCTGCGGCCCTGGGTTAATCCTGAGAGAGAGGGAACGCAGGTGTCGCATGTCGAAACACGTGGGTACGATCGGCTCAGGCAGCGCTGAACCATAGAAAGATATGTGGCGTAGGCGAGGCCAGTCGAGTTTGGCCATGGCTGACAGTGGCGCAGACTCGGTCATGAGAGCCAATGTCTCCAAGGTGCCACAAAGGCTCTCTAGGATGGCCGCGAGCGCGGCTATCTCTAAAGGGAAAGACCATAGACGGCGAGGGTGGTGTTGTCTGTAGTGGAAGGACGTTATTGGCGCTAGTGGGCCGACGTTGATATTCTCTCCGGGGCGGAGGGAGGGGCAGATATATATATTTCTGAGTTTGAACTCTCGGAGATGGGGCACGGACAGGATAGAGTATATTGAATTCCAGGGAAGACCGTGGATCTTCTCAGCCGATATCGTGATGTCAGAGAACAGTGAGAGTGATCGAAGATTGGGCAGCTCGCGCAGCCTGTCCCCGAGTGGATCATAGAAACAACAAAGTGTTCTCAAGTTCTCTGGCCAGTACAAGTAGCACTGGTCATGAATGCTCAGAAATCTGGTGCAATTAATCTTCAGCGCGTACAAGGGGACGTATTGAGAGACCACGCACCGGATATTTGACCTGAGAGAGGAAGGGCAAAACCTTCGGGGCTCTGATATTGCTGTCGGCCCAAACACGACCATGCAGGTACGTTCGTATAACAGTGGCGTGGCCACCGCTCGAAACCATCGGCACGTTTGTGCACAAGACCGGATATCCTTCGCTGGGATGCCTCGTATCATGTACGAGAGGATGTCTTCGTTTAGCTTTTCCAAGCTACGCACTAGGAGTTAGCCCTTGTGTCTGTCGACGTCTGTATAGAAGTGACTGACACGCAACAGCCAGCGCACATGGTGGGGTCGTCTCCCGATTCTTCCATCTTGCTGAGGACAGACGGAGAAACTACTCGGTGGTCGGATTGCATACAAGCAAGCGCAGTCTGCGCAAGGCTCGCTCCTCCGCTGCGGCACGTGGCCATGATGGTGGGAGCACGACGCCCTTAAGCTTGACTATCCCAACTGCTCTCATATATACACCCTGCAATAGTACCATCACCATCACTATGGGCCGAGTACATAACACCTCAAGAACGCCACCGCGGCTCAACCTCTTCCTAGGCGGCCATGAAATGAACCGTCGTGAACCGAGAAGTGCCAACACGCCCACTCAGCGCGCTCGTCTGTCCATCCTTTTCATTACAGCTGAATCAAACTAGGAGGAGACTGCGGAGAAGGGGTGAGTCATAGAAACCATAGGCATACGCATATAATATCGGGAAGGAGCTGGTTGTTACAGGGCTGTCATATTGGAAGACGTTGACCTCGTAATCACGAATAAGAATGGCACAATGGCCTCTTTATACCATCTCGTTTGACCGATGTTCGACGTGATTGGTGGCTTTGAAGCTTTCGTCAATGCCTCAGCGGCACGAAGCACCGCTTCCCCTCTCTGCGGAGTCCAAAGACGGAAGCTAACCTTCCCTGGAGTAGTGCTCCCTTGCGTTCGTCGACCCCTCCTTCCTTCCTGTCCACCCGGGCTGGCCCTCCGCGACCTCCCCAGATATCCCGCGCTCTCAACCGCGAGCTGTTCAAGACCCGTGTCGGCGTTGGTGCACAGGGAGCAGGCGAACAGGGGCTAGAGACGTATATGATGAGCTGGGAGAAGAACGATCAGGCTGAAAGGCTGCGCACACATCGGAGGGCATGTTATGGGTCATACACCTACTGTGGGGTGTCTTGCTCAACATGCTTATAGCAGGGCTGCGTACAACGGGCTGCAGCACGCGGTGAGCTCCCTCGTGAGAGATGTTGTTCGACCTTTACGCAGGAGAGAGAATGGACTCGCCATGAATACGCAGCAGGAGGCCCGCGATGCGCCCGGCGCTGCAGATCAGCTCAGTGCAGATACACGTAGACGTGCAACAGCATTTCACGCCGCCCCTACATGTCCATCAGCCGCGACAGTCGCTGTCAAGACCAATACGTACGACTTTCTCGTAGTAGTCTCTGGGATGGCCATACCCACACAATGTGTCGACCACACGGAGGTCTTGCGTCTGCTCCTAGGCACTCCCTCCTTATGTCACAGCGGAAAGCTCAACCTACTGCCTACTGAAACCGCCTCTACGCTACGAAGCAGCGATGCTCGCGCTAACAACAGTACAACGTAAGCGTACGTGCACTCTCATTCACATGCCACTGGGACGACTGCCTGTGCTTTCAAGCTGTCTCGCCTGCCTACTCCGCATTTGCGGTCCATTGGCGGCAGCCGCGCCACGCCTTTGAGGGCGGGGGCTCGACGTCGTTGTTGAGATCGTTCTCGTCAGGCAGCACAGTGCCGGCACTTGTTGCGTGCGGATTCGCGCCACATTCACGGGGCAGGAGGAGGAGGAGGAGGAGGAGGAGCGGCATCTCGAGTGTCAAGCATCTAATCATGTCGATGGAGTCTAGACGGTGTCCTGTTGCGGACCAGTAGGTTGATTGACATATACGTAGTGAGCGCAGTCGCTGTTCGCATGTACATGTGGCATGGCTAAATGGACACCCCCTCCTCCTCGGCGATAGGGCCATCTGCGACGAACTCCATAGCTTAAAATCATCATATAGATATACCGTCATCATCAGGAGACATGCAATATACAGTCACGAGCGGTTTGTCAATCATTAAACTTGTAATCGTCGCGTTTGCGAGGCGGGAGCCGGAATTTGTCGGCATCTCTCTCCCACTGGGGTGCAAGTCGTACTGCACAGTCATCGGGATCCATGGAGGGCTTATGCATCGCAACGAACATTGTCTGGAAAAAACCCTACGCCCAAGCATGAGCAACCTGATAAGCACGGAGTAGCACAAATTGTCCTCACTACTCCGAAGATGGCTTCATTTGGGCCGAGTTTGAGTTTTGGCAGGTTGGCATAAAGCAAACCGTCCATGTCTTCTTCGTCAAGTAGCGCTCTAGTCCAAGCCACGCTCTCGGAAGCTCGCGAACTTGGTGGGCTCACCCTGTCACACATGAACAGGTCAACAGGTCCCATCATCTTCAGCGGAGCCTCGTCGCCCATCCAAAATGTGTATACAATGTGCCAATTCATAATTTCATGGCGCAAGCGACTATTAATGGTGAAGTCGGGGGTCAACTTGGTGCGCCTACCTTGCTCCTCAGTGTTAGGTGCCACCACAGTCTTGGGGTTGGGGAAGATTTTGTGGCGGAGGGCAGAGATGACGTATTCTGGGACCCAAGATAAACTGCAACCTGAACTTCTAGGTTCATATATATATTCTCGGATGACATCTGCAAAACAGACCTGTGTCGAGAGCAACCTCAAGGCCAGATCCTTCGAATTGGATTGTTCCTTTATCAAGCCAAGTGCTTGCATTCCTTTCGACTCGATGGACAAATTTCATCGACAGAAGTCGAATCATCCAGAGACTTCCGTGGTGTAGCGTGGGGGATATTGAGATAAGTGGGGTCCACTCAGCCTTTCCTTCATTCCCGTTTCGAATACATGGCCATTGGTTGAATGCCACCCAGCTGGGGCTGATAAAAGTGTGAGTGCACAGCACAGCAAGATAATGCCTACAAGGATAACACGTACGCAGCATCCCGATGTGCTTTCTTTCGCCAAGTTTCGGGATTCGCTGTGAACACCGGCGGCGGCCGAAGGCGCCAATAGAGTATATAACCTCCTTGCTGCAGGCCGCATAGAAATCAGTGGTATATTCATCAATGAAGATTGAATTCAGCTCACTGATGATTCAGGACGTCTGACAGAGTTATGAAGACAGTACATGAAGGTCTGATTTATACCTAAGCCTTATCATGCGGGTACCCATGACCGTAGTAAACTCACGCGTGCATTTGGGAATGCATGTTGCACCCTGAGGCAGGTATGTCATCAGCATGCGGAGTATTCGATAGTAGGGAGTAGCTCCAATATATATTGCACTTACTGACTCATACCGAAGCCGAAGATGCCGTCGAAGTCCGTCCTGAATAGCTTGGTTGACACTTTGCGGGCCACAGCAATGTCGCACGGGAACTCCACAGCGTTCAGGGAGCGGAAGCCCGACGTCCAATCGAAACTTGATGCCAGGCTGATATGATGCGGGATTGCATACATCACCAGCTCTTTGATCATTTTTCAATGAAAGTCACCAACGCAAACAAAATACTCACGGGCTGAAGTACCGTTTATATACCCCACATTTCCGGATTGATAGGAGTGCGTGGGCCATCTGGTCGGTGGTACAGCCGGATCGCCGGGGTGTCCATGTACATATGTATGGACCATAAGTTCAGACTTTTGGTAATGTCAATAGGAGTCGTTGGTGTGTACAAATTGAAAGACAAACAGGTTGAAGGGCCTCGATGCCCAAGACCCAGCTTCAACGAGTGATGTTATGGTTAGTAATCTCATTGCGTGCATTCACGGGAACGCTACCTGTTATTAGACCCTAAGGAACATCGTAAACGACTATTAAACATACACAAAAGACACAAGCATGACATACCCGTGTCAACAAGAACATCAAATTGGGAAGGCACCTTCTCCCCCGCCTTTTTGAGCCCTTTTGACCTTGTAAGTCTTTGGTCCCAGACCTGGAACATGTCGTATTAAAACACAACAAGAAGGTTATAGATGTATACACCGGCTCTCACCAGGCTCATCTTGTAAAGCTGCGACACATTCTGCATATCAGAAGTTACACTCATCTGCGCAATCTGTCCTTCAGAAACAGCTCGTATATCGCCGTCAAAGGAAGCCGCAATTGTGGTGTAGTCTTCGATGCCTCCATCATGTTCGACGACCTTGCACTGTGTGCTTGAGGAAGGGTCCGAAATTCCCAGTTCCTGTCGCTGCGATTAATACCAAAGCATCATTTTCATTGAAGTCCTACAGCTAACTGTCCGCTCGGACTAGTGGGCGTCGTTGGACTAGCAGTAGTCACAGGACTGATGGAGGCCGTTGGACTAGCAGTTCCGGACTCAGTTTCCGGGTCAATCACTATGCTGGGACGGTTCGGGCTTGACAAATCCCCACTGTTCTCGCTCGAGACGTCCGGCAGCATGAACTTGAAGGCAAGATCCCACCTCGCCTATTTGAAGCAGAAATGAGTGATATCAAGGACAGCCAAATTGTCTGACTACGCACCCGTTCAACAGATGAGCTAGTAGTCACTGGCCCATTGAGAATGAGGAACAACGAGGGCAGACTATCATCCGCACTCGGCTCCGAGTCGATGATGTTGGATTCACGTGAAGACATGTAGATGCACGAGTATAAAGAACTTTAGGAGGCTCTGGGTAGCCTGAACATGTCCCACTGGCCTTAAGTACCCATTTGAGATCGGGCTTGACTCGCACGTTGGTGGCTCCAGGCTGAGCTACACTACTACGAGAGCATGATCCGCATGGCCCGATGAGTCAACGAAAGCTCATGCCAGTCGTCGCGCCGAATCCTATTGCACAATAGAAGGCTGCTGCACCCACCAATCGAGACAATCTTGCTCTTGATGGATATGAGCATACCATAAAAGGTTCTGTGTTCTCTCTTTATCAAAGCTTCGGTGATGATAAGTATGGAAGGTCGGAAGCCATGGCCTTAGCGTGCGCATTGAGGTTGATCGAATCTTCGAGTCGTCCAGAAGATCAGAAGCAACCATCCTGCATGAGGCACTCTGATTCCATCAACAAGCGAAGCCGCAAGCATGCTTGGTTGCATGTTGTTTTGTTTACGGAAAGTCGAGAATGCTCCGCTAAGAAACACCTTACAAAAAATTATCAGTGTCCTTCGAACCAATGCTGCAATCTGACCCTCACCAGCGGATATGCGCATAGGATATCATTGTGCGTGGAGATCGACTTGATGGCAACCAAAATTTTTGTCTGAGTGATCAGAAGTGTCCAGTATATTCAGGAGTCAATAATCACGATACCTCGAGCAATCAATCTAATCCTTGCGCTCTGTGCCATACGCGCACAACATGTTACTGCAAATTAGAAATGGTTCATGTCAGTCATATTTAGAGTCATACAAGGGCAGAGGACCGGAGGTCTTATCGAAATCTAGACGAGACGACCCTGTGGAAGCGACCCGAAACACGGTTGAGTCAGACAATAATTATGGCAGATTCTGGACTCAGAAACCGCACCACACCGATCTTCTCCTATAGACTTCACATGGAGAATAGAGAGCAGCTATCGGGGCTGCCCGCTGGCACCACCGCGGCCAGGACAGGTCCGCTTAGTAGTAAGACTCAGGCTGTCGCAGAATGATAGCTCGGAAGCCGCGGAGGCTCACTCCGTACTAACGGTGATACCGGGTGCAGCGAAGGTGAGCCGAAGAATAGTGTACGACTTCCGACATGTGTTGTCCTCAAGTCGTTATCTTATCGATTGTTCGGATTGCACCTGGGAGACTAAGCGCACCACAACCGTTTCCCAGTCCCGGACTCCAACGAAGTCATGCGTGCAAATCTTCGGTGTTATATGAATCTATCACCGTGACAGTGTGCAATCCACCGGGATAATTGTTTTAGTGCAATACAAAACCGCACGGAATGGAAAGTGCCTAGAATCTGTTCTGCCAGGGGTTGTTGTTGTCGGGCTCGATGGCGTCCGTCTGAGCGTCTTGGCCCTTCAGGCGCACCAAGGGATCTTTCTGTCAAATTTGGAGTACTGTCGCTGGAATGCTGGTACGAGTGATTCGTCTGCTGATACTGGCGGACACTCTAGAAATGAATGTATGTCCGGCCTACGATAAGCATGAGCCAGAAAGACTCACATTAGTTCACAAGTATCTCCTATAATAAAGGAGCATGGTCTCCACATTGCTTCAGGCGTGCACGGAGACTCGCCGCTACGCCAGGCGCTTCAAGCCAGGGATCCTGGCTCGGAACATAGCCCGATGCTGGTGCTTGGCTGCCTGATCCACGGTATCCAGCTCTGGTACCCACTTCTGTGCGTAGCACGGGTAGCCTTCTAGTCAACCAATAAAAAGCAGTCTCGATTGATGGCATACATACATCGCCATGCGCTAAGACTGCAGCCTGACTATTTCGTGCACTGGCAACGGGCAGGCCCCAACTTCGATCTTGAAACACGGGTAGATATTGATGATGGACAAGAGTTAGAGCGAGGATCTGAGGATTGGGTGAGTGAATGACCTGAACACGGATGTCTTTGGCTGCCTTGGGAGGTCGTTGTGAGTTGTAATGGCGGAAGGAAGGCCGGGGCTCTCAACTAAGTCACGGTCACACGACTCGGAGTCAATACGGTGAGTCAATAGGTGCGTTCAAAGTTGGAGCTCCAGCTGGAGCTCCGCAGGTTGGAGGAAGTAAGCGCCCAGAGGAGAGGAGAGGCTCCTCCCGTAAACCCCACACGGCGTGCCGTTTAACCCTAGATGCCCTCGAATATTTGTGCCACACAATACGGCTTACGTCATACCATCCATAACGAGCGTCGATCCCTTATCCCATGCTGCACGATCGCCTCTCCTCCGTACATCATGGGCCGTCAGAGCTTGCACACTCGTTACCGCAATGCATATCTCAAATTTATGTCGGTCCGAGACATGCTCACTCCTCCTGATGACCTCCAGGAGCTCTGCAGACGTCTAGACTTGGATATATCTGTGCTTCTTGCCCTTCGGAATACACGATACCTGCAGGGGCGAGACCATCATGTCCTTCACCTTGGGAACATACACCTAGTCTGGGAGTACGCACAGGACCACCGAGACCATCACCGATTTGTCCAAATGCTCCGTGTTTCCCCATACGTCTTCGGAGAGCGACGGCACGCGTTCCCTTTCGTCGCGTCAAGTCACGGGCGTCACAGCTCCGTTACTTGTTACCAGCGTTGCCCTGGGGAAACCCAAACGGCAGACGCCGATAAACTAAGGCTCTCTGCCACCCGAGCTCCAGCCTCCCGCCTCCAGAGCCCCGGAGCTCCAGCTGGAGCTCCAACTTTGAACGCACCTAATACCTCAATAGGGACGCTCAGAGTTGACGGAGCTCAGCTCCGGGGAGCTCGTCTCCGGCGCCTACGAGGCGGGCCCACCGTAGGGTTACTGCGTTATTCGGTACTGGGGTTAGATTATGTAATGCAATAGCGGGTCACACTCGTTCAATCCATGCACACTGCGTACCCCCCGTCGATGCATACAAACTACTGGTATCAATGCCTCGCCATACGCTTCATGACCGTATTGCACGTGCATATATCCTGCATATGGTTCTGCGTGACCTGCTTATTCCTGAAGAAGACCTTGAAACCGCACTTCACAAGCTTCAGCTCGACCTCGCTCTTCTTTCCCACATCCGGCGAACGCGATATCTGCATGGTCGCTCAGATACGTTCTGGGTATACATTTGGGTGTGCTGCGTACCCGTCTGGGAGAATGGCTTGGGCGACACGCTTGTATACCGTTATCTTCCGGTCTCCAGACGTGTTCTGAACGTGTGATATGTATTTAGTATATCACCCGCCCAACAGCGAAGTATATACCTCATTCTTGTCCCGTTTCCCAAAGAGAACACGGAAGTTCTCGGGCTTCTCAAGCTCTCCGATGAGCTGCCACAATAACGCGCCATTATTGGCCTTCCAATCAATATCAGGCACACTCGACTTCTTGCGGCTACTGCCTTGGCTTGGTGTCGGCATTCGTGAATTAAGGTAATATAAAGATTAAAGAACGTGAGGATAGCAGGCCGTCAGACCTAAGTGGGAGTGGTCGACTGAGTTGGCTGAAGACGCGACCGTATTCCATCAGTCGTTAGGCCCGTAGCACCTAGGTCACGAACGTGACAGCCCAGTGACAGACACGATGGTATTTTACCTGTGGCAAGTCGTCGCTCGCAACCTCAATAGTCACCGAATTAGGTTCTATTTTGTACCCTCGGAGACAAGCTCCCCGGAGCTGAGCTCCGCCAACTCTGAGCGTCCCTAATTTGTGTCGTGATCCTTGCCCCCCGTTAGTGTTGAACAAATGAAGATGTCTTCCAAACTACTGATTTTGACGAATTGTCCTGTAGCAGGAGTCAGAACCTGTGCCGAACTTGTCAGAATTTATTCTCACATTGTCACCCAAGGTGCCAAGCAACGGTAGCAGAGGCGTTGGTGGCATGGTGGATCGTACTAGTGGTGGCCCGTGAGTCGTGATATGTCTGTGAGATGGCTTGCTACGTTGAAGTGCCTTCATTACCACTGTCAGGTTAGCCAGTCTTAACGCAGATGTCATCGACCGTATCCTCGAATGGCTTCCTAAGCGGTCATTGTCCTCGCTCTCGATGTCATGCATATGGATCGAGAGGCGCGTATGCCGTCTCTGTTTGGTCGATCCCGTGTCGTTGTCCGTACGCCCTCCCAGATCGAAGACGCCACATTGTTCTTGCCCGCATCAGTCAAACTTCATGTTCGGTATGTTTGAGATATCGTACAACGTACACGTAATCGACGATAAATGATTCCCTTGTCAGTTGTGATAACTGCTCGGATCAAGAACGCGGTCAAATAATGGCAGAATATCACTTCACCAAACACTTCCTGCTGTGCAATGTTTACCCTGGAGCGGCTCTCGCTGAGCGGCCGCAGGAGCTGCCGCTCTGTCACTCTTTGAAGATGCACAAGGACAATGATTTAAGACACGGCCTACCCATGGGGTACACTCCAAGCTTTGTTATCGTGCCGCAACTGCGCGAATTCGAATTGAAGTCGCGATGCTTCTGCCCTATGATGCGCCCTGGGGAGGAGCTTTCCGTCGACTCGTTGGCTCCCCTCACGACCTTCAGGTACAAGATGGAATACCCACGAGACATATGGTTCTTCCCTCCTGAGGTCGCCGCACTGGAAGCCGTACTCGGTAAGCTGTGCGGTACCTTTCCTGTCCAGCGAGCCCGCCCCGATGTCTACTCTCACTGCGCTGACACTCGGCTACGTGAATTCATCAAGCGAGGCAGTCCATTGACTTGGGACACATTTCCTGCGCCATTGGTAGCGCTGTTATCATCCATGCGAGGCTTGCATACCCTCTCCTTCAAGATACATCCAGTGGACAATGTTTAACCTCCGCCACTGAGCTTCGTCTATTCGTTCCCTTCGCTAGAGTTGGGATGCATCATGGTATCCTATCCCGACATGAGCGATGAGCTCTGGGACAATCTACCTCTGACAGTTCGCGCGCTATCTCTGCACTGCTGGCCGCACTTCAATTTCCAGCTCAGGCTCTCTATGCGGGGTGATTTGGATTTCCCGACGTTTGGACTTGTCCCGACTTCGTCTGACTTACTCTCCATTCTGCGTCGTTGCGGGGCATCGGGCCTGGAACACCTGGAGATCGACCACCGCGTGGACGATGAAGATGAGGCGCTCCTTTGATACGTGGTGACGACGTTCCCACATCTTACGTCTCTGACTGTGTTTCGTTATCGGCGTGACCCTGATGAACTTGAGTGGTCCTTGTATTGCGAGTTGTTTTGTTTCAATTTTCCGTATGTGATTATCATGGTCTCCTGTGTTGAGGCATATGTAGCCCAGGCACTCTCTCCACTCACTCGACTCAGTTGTCTAAAACTGCATCTAGACCTTATTGGCCCAGATTGGGAGACGTTGCCGGAGGCTGCCAAAGTCTTCGCTCAAGTCCTGTCTCCGTCCTTACGCTTGATCAAGATTTGTGGGCAAAGGGCTGCCTGGCATGTTTGGAATGTGGTCGAGCGATGCACTCAGGAGTGGGATTTTGTGTGATGTCTTGCTATCATATTGTATGCACAAATATTGACCAATGATCATGCAAGGCTGGAGCAGGTACTATGAAATCCTATGTAAGTATTGAATTCAGAATCAAGAAAGAGCATGTATTCGACTACGGCTTATATTAAGTGTTTGTTAACAGTGAACATATGCTCAATGTACACTGATTTGAGTTCGCATGACTCCCTCCCTGCGAACACGCCTTCGCAGTACAGCCACTCCGGGCATGCTGTGACTAGTGTTAATTGGCGATGCGTGACGAACAACAATCAATCTCGCGCTCATATTTGCCTAGCCAAAGTTGGACAAAGACACGAATCAATAATATCACATATGGACGACGGTCAGCAGGCTCTTTCACTGACAATTGACACTCTGATATTCATCTTTGGGGTCACTATGGTGCTCTTGATCAAGGGTGACTGAGCAGCGTGGTACGAAGAATAGTGTACGACTTCCTATAGATGCTGTATCCCCCCCTTTTCAAGTTGTTGTTTCATCGATAGTTCGGCTTGCGCCTGAACTGGCCCGGACTCCGAGGAAGCCATACGTGCAGATCTTCTGTGCCATATCACAGCGGGAAATTCATCAGAATGATCGTTGTGGTGCAATACAAAACCGCATAGAATGGAATGTGCCTTGCATCTATTCTGCCATGAGGTTGTTGCTGTCGGACTCGCTGCCTTCGTCGGCGCGTCCCGGCCCTTACCGCGGGGCCTTGTCTCAGGCACACCAAGAGATGTTGCCGTCGCATCTGGAAACCTGTCGCTGGAATTATGGTACGAGTGACTTATTTGCTTATACTGGCAGACGGAATAGTGCACCCGGATGTTGCGTCATCAGCAAGAGGGCCTGCGTCGAATACAAGATGCGTACCTCAAGGTGCAGCCACCTGCAGGAGATACAACGCGGATCCATGTTATCATGCCTTGAAGATACGGAGCTTTGTTGACGTATAGGTATACTGATCATTCTACTCGTAGGTGGTCCTGTCCCCGCTAGAACCAGTGTCCCTGGTCTAGCACATCGGTGTCGATGTTCTTGATGGCATACGCTGGCAGTCTAGCTTGAGGATTATCGCGATAGAATCAGGGCATACGATGTGGAATACATCAGAACAACGCCCGGATAGAGCCTATATCCTGCTTGTCCGCTTCGTCAGCGACAGACGCATGTGGTACCGGCACTTGCCTGTGTCAGATCAACGAAGCGGATCCTCCGGGGCCAGAGAACAAATGAAAAGAGCTCACGATGTGCGCCCGGCTCTGGAGGGCATTCAGTTGAACAGAGTGTCGAATCAAAGATTGGAACAGTGCCCAGATCTTGAAGCTGATACTAGTACCGCAGGGTCCCACGAGAAGTGAAGTGCTTGAGACGTAGAGCAACGCTGCGATGGTAAAAACGGTGAATACTCTCAATCACGGAAATTCTCGACAATGTACACGTACCAGTGATGTTCCAACCCGCGTAAATCGACCTTGTACATCGACTAAGTGATTTGAAATGACACGAAGTGAGTGATGCATGAAGAAGGAGAGATACATGTTGCCGTGGGGAGTCTCATCCTTCCCGACTCGCAGAAAATGCTATCCCCTCCAAGTAAAAAAAGTAAAGAGATCGCCTTGATCTCGGAGCCTCAGCATGTCTGCAGGCGCGGCAAGTTGAGTCGTCGTATGTATCAAGTGAAAATACCTGAGACAACTGATACATCGCACCTCTCTGGCTATTAGGCCGACATTCATTGAGAGGTTGTGCACGTACTAGGAGTCGCCGCCCCGATTATCGTGCTCACAACTTGTCTCCCGTAGGCAGACCCTAAATACAACATTAAATGCCATCGAATGAAGCGGAGGACAGTAGTATAAGGGACTGCTGATGATAACTGGAACGTACCCGTGAGGCATACATCCCGGGACTACTTCATAGCAGTTTCTAGCCCTTCTAAGTGCTCGTTCCGCGAATGGTCCGCCAATCGATACCTTGAGACTACAAATGCTGGAGGAGGATGGTCTATGGGATCCGGGTTGACCTCGGCCTGCGCGCGTGAATGGGCGCCATACAACGACTCGGAAGTGTGCCTCTACACAACGTTGAGTTTCTCTCTCTCTTCCAGCCACTTAGACGACCTCAAGTGCGGACAAGTGCGTACCGAGTCTCTAGTGGACATCTGTGCATGTATGGACTCAATCCGTGTCACCAAGGCAAGACCCAGCATTGACAATGGCGAACAGATTGCTCACAATGATTGCCTCAAATAGGTCGAAGGGGTGCTTTGCACGCAAGCGGGACACACTGCCCAAGGGACAGTCCATCTGACTGCTCATCATCTTATATTCAACTATGAAGACGACGCGAAGGAGGAGATGTGGGTCAGTCAGTAAGCTCTGTCCAGACCCGACGTTGAGTGACCTTCTCGTGATAGGTGCCATACCCCCTCATCTCCCTCGTTACGCGTCTGCCATTGAACATGCAAGGCCAATCTCCTCTCATGCTGCGGACGAGAACATTCGATACCATACGCCTGCTTCTCGCTCCAGAAAGCAGCGCGATCGACGTCTTCGATACGGTGAAGGAGCTCACCGTCGCGAGTGCGTGTCCCTTCATACGATGCGCAGCGTCAGCCCTCTAACGCCTGCCACAGCTTCTGTGACGCAGCTATATGCTTTCTACTATGTCCCCAACCCTCCTTACGCTGCAACCAACGGGTGGTCGCTTTTTTCACCGAGAGAAGAGTTTGGAAGGATGGGAGTCGGTTCGCGGACTAAGGCATGGAGGTTCACGGACATCAACAAGGATTACTCTGTGCGTCGGTCTTTTCCAAGTCATCTCACTTATTCATATATAACGGATAGTAATCCAGCTCTCCCCCACCTATCCCGCCCGTTTTGTCGTTCCCACGCGTATCAGCGACACGACATTGCAATACGCGGTGAAGTATCGTAGCAAAGGTCGACTCCCGGTGTTAACCTATCTACATTGGGGTAACTTCGTGAGAGCTCTAGCAATGACTTGTCAGACCGAATATTGATGACCGTTCTAGGGTAGCATCACGAGGTCAAGCCAGCCCATGGTAGGCCTGACACAGAACCGCTCGATTCAAGATGAGAAGCTCATAGAGGCCATCTTCCAATCTCACTGGTCACCCGACTCTCGGGCTACTTCTGGCCCTGTATACGGCGCCACGTGCACCAATTACATCATCGATGCTCGCCCAACCACAAACGCAGTGGCTAATACCGCCAAAGGAGCGGGTACTGAGAACATGGAGCACTATAAAGAGGCGAAGAAGGCATACCTGGGTATCGACAACATACACACCATGCGCGATTCGCTCAACAAAGTCGTAGAAGCCCTGCGAGAAACTGATATTGTGTCGGCTGCCAGCGAGACCGACGCAGAACCTGGTGCGGAATTGGGTACGCTCGTACTGGACAGGCAGGCTCTGCGACGGTCCGGCTGGCTGAAGCACCTCTCCACCATCATGGAGGGCTCGCTACTCATCGTGCGAAACGTGCATGTGAACTCTTCGCACGTCCTCATCCATTGCTCAGACGGGTGGGATCGCACGGCACAACTCTCTGCACTCTCCCAGCTGTGCCTTGACCCTTTCTATCGCACCGTGCGCGGATTCCAGATCCTCGTCGAGAAGGATTGGCTGTCTTTCGGGCACAAGTTCTTAGACAGATGCGGACACCTCTCTTCGGAAAAGTTCTTCCTCACGCCCGTGGAGAACACGGGCAACGCAAGCGGTGCGGAGGCCGCACAGGCTTTCCTCGCCTCCGTGCAGAACAGGTTCGCGTCGCAGGGCCACATCAAGGAGACGAGCCCTGTGTTCCACCAGTGGCTTGAAAGCGTGCGCCAGGTGCAACGCCAATTTCCGACACGATTCGAGTTCAACGAGCGATTCCTTCGCAAACTACACTACCATCTCTACTCGTGCCAGTTCGGCACGTTCTTGTTCAATTGCGAGCGGGAGCGGCGAATGGGCGAAGCCGGGAATTCGCCGCCGTGCGATCGGACGGTCAGCGTATGGGACTTCTTCAATTCTTCTCCAGAAAGAGAGTTGAACCTCAATCCTGAGTATGATCCGTCGCTCGATGACCCAGCCAGACGTGAGCCGGGTAGCGACATGGGTGTGCTGATGCCCAATCCGAAGGACGTGCGCTTCTGGCACCAGCTCTACGGGCGCACAGACGAAGAGATGAACGGAAGACACGTCGCGCGGCAGCAAGCTCAGGACCCAGAACATCGCGGCCCTGTAGATGCTTTCACAGACGACCCCGTCAACAACACGCCACCTTTGTCTGTCCCCCTTCCCCCCTCTCCCAGCATCACTCCTGCGATCGTGATCCCGCAGCCGGAATCCCGCAAGATGGCTGACAGGATTCCTTCACCGTCGAACCTTGCTCCAACATCGTTGAGGCCAGGGTCGCCTCGGACGCGACACGATAGTTTGCGGCGCTTCGATCGTACCCTCTCCCCCTCGCCTGTTCCCCCCCGAACCCCGTCCCCGATATCCGCTCGCTCGTACTCGGCCACGCGCCAACAAATGGGGATGCCATCGACAGACCTCTTTTCTGGTAGCGGCGTGAAGTCAATGTGGGGCCGCTTCTCCTCAAACGCAACAGCAGCGTTCTCTGCTGTGCAGGATGCCTACGGAGGGATGGCCAAAGACCTCAGTGTCCTCTCTCTGGGTGGGAACGTGCCTGGAGATGGCGCTGCAGGCGAGCTGAAGTCGAGGGAAGAGATCGGCGCCTGGGGCGAGCCTGAGGCAGAGCACGAGTTACGACGTCCATCGTCCCCGCGGTCTGTAGGGATGGCGCAAACGTTGGGCGCGAGCACGAATCCGTGGGCGACGTCGCGCCCAAGCATGCCCTCGGTCCTGCTGGACAACCCATGGACGGCCGCTGATAGTCCAACGTCTGAATCGACAGCGCAGGGCGCCCCGCACCGTCCGGGAACCACACAACCAAGCGACACGTCTGGCTTGCCACTCGACCCTACAGTTGCTCTTCCCAACTCGTCCATGGCGCGTGCCGACGATATCGCCCCGCATTTCGCGCCAATAACGCAGCACGTCGATCGGCAGACCTCCTCCTCAACTCACGAACCACCCGCTCCCCCGTCCTCTGCTTCTGCCTCGGATCCGCTAGGAGTGGGCGTGTGGTGAATTCGCGAGTTGCCCGTGGGACTTTGTTATGGTGCAGAGTTGTAGACGCGGTGTTCTCATGTACAATGTCTTCTCGTTCATGGTGTAGCAATACTGGTCTCATGGACACCTTATGCGTGTACGTATGATGGTCTGCGACGTAAGGTCTGAAGGAGAAAATGGCCGCATCGTTCGATACACCCAAGGCGTGGATGGCGTGCTGGGCGGTGCTCGGGGTCCCCGCTGGCGGAAATATAGGCTGGTGTAAATTCTCCCAGAGGCTGCACGTCCTCGCCTCTATCGCTTACATTCCCTCCCTCCCTCCCTTCCTCCATCATGTCTGCCAACGCTACTGCGCGCGCTGCTGCTCTTGCTCCAGGCCATTTCCTCTTCACTTCCGAGTCGGTTGGTGAAGGTCACCCGGGTGAGTAGGCGCGCGGTCAATGCACGGTGAAAGTCTGACGTGAGGAAAACAGACAAGATCTGTGACCAGGTCTCCGACGCTATTGTATGTCGCGTACACGCTGCGGGCCATCTTTGTGTCCTGACGTTGTTCTCCAGCTCGATGCCTGCTTAGCTCAGGACCCGTTCTCCAAGGTCGCTTGCGAGACCGCCGCTAAGACCGGTATGATCATGGTGTTTGGTGAAATTACCACCAAGGCGCAGGTCGACTACCAGAAGGTCATCCGGGACACGATCAAGGAGATCGGCTACGATGACTCCTCGAAGGGCTTCGATTACAAGACCTGCAACATCCTCGTGGCCATCGAGCAGCAGTCCCCGGATATTGCGCAGGGTCTCGACCATGGTTCCCTCGAGAGCATCGGTGCCGGTGACCAGGGTATCATGTTCGGATATGCGACTGACGAGACACCGGAGTACATGCCCCTTACTCTTGTGCTCGCCCACCGCCTCAACGCTGCAATGTCGAAGGCGCGCCGTACCGGTGCCCTTCCGTGGCTTCGTCCCGACACAAAGACCCAAGTCACGGTCGAGTATCGGAAGGAAGGTGGTGCTACGATTCCCCTCCGTGTCGACACTATCGTCGTTTCCACTCAGCACGCTGAGGAGATCTCGACTGAGGACCTCCGGAAGGCTATCAAGGAGAAGATTGTCGCTGAGGTAATCCCGAAGGAGCTCCTCGACGAGCGCACTGTCTACCACGTATGTTGCATTGATTATATTTTTGTGCTTTCTCTTATGTTACGTTGTATAGATTCAACCCTCTGGCCGCTTCGTCATCGGTGGCCCTCAGGGTGATGCTGGTCTTACTGGTCGTAAGATCATCGTCGACACCTACGGCGGTTGGGGTGCACACGGTGGAGGTGCCTTCTCTGGCAAAGACTGGTCGAAGGTTGACCGTTCGGCCGCATACACTGCGCGTTGGATCGGTAAGTTGGCATAATTGGATTTGCCGATGGTTGCTTATGTCTTGGTACAGCCAAGTCGCTCGTTGCAGGGGGTCTTGCTCGTCGTGCGCTAGTGCAACTCTCTTATGCTATCGGTGTTGCCGAGCCGCTGTCCATCTTTGTCGACACGTACAGCACTGGCAAGAAGACCGACGAGGAGCTCGTCGAGATCATCCGCAACAACTTTGACCTCAGGCCCGGTCTCATCGTGCAGGAGCTTGACCTCCAAAAGCCTCAGTACCGCAAAACGGCCTCTTACGGTCACTTCGGTATGCCCATTTCCTTCATGGTGTACATATTATCAAACTGACTGTCCTTCAGGCAACGGGGAGTACTCGTGGGAGAAGCCTAAGAAGCTTCGCTTGTAGGGGCGGTTCGAAACGTCGCCACCATCTAACTTCGCGCTATCAAGCGCCATCTGCATCGTCGCACCGGAAGTTCATCCTTCCGCCTATTTATCATCAATATTGGTTGCATTAGACAAATCGGACCTTCCTTATACCTACCATCCGCACGTCCTGCACATCCTCCCCTGTGCTTCATCTACTCCTCCACCATTCTCTCTGCTGACCGTGCAGATCTATCGGCTCACGATGACGACGCCTAGTGCGCTGACGACTACGCATTGCTATGGCCCGGCCGCGAGCAGGTCGGGCACACTCCTGCATACATTACACGTTGGGTACATCGACTACGACTGATAATGTTGTATGTAGTAGTGGGGAAAATTCAACCGCGTTCAACCGCGAAATACGTTTGTTGTGTCCATAAACGAGCAGCGAGTCATTGGGCTCTGTCTACTCATATGCTTACTGCTCGCATGATGTAGGGAACGTACTGGTTGATTGAGTGTTGGTATTCGTCAGCTTCCTACGTAGTATACAGCATTATGAGTAGCCTGTCGGCTTGTATGTCAATGGTCTGTAACGGAGACGATTTCTAACAGAGTGCATCATGGAGACCAAGTGCGTCACCGTTTCGATAAAGCAATGCGCTCTCCGAGTCGTTGGTAGCACATCGTGCGCATGATAGTTTCCTGGTCACCCTCCTACAGCGCAGTACATGTGTTATGGCATGTCCTATCAGATAACATAATACTGTTTGACCGTGACACCTCGACGTCTGCATCCTTCCCTGCGCACACATCCATCAACAGCATGGAACGAATGGCAGTTGTGTAGATCATCCCAAATCATGACCTCGCGTAGCGATGGCAAGGTTCGTACAAAAACTAACGCGCTGTCTTGTAACGTTCCTACCGTGGGTTGCACGAAGTCTACGAAAAGTTTTAGACGACGAAGTTCTTTAAGACCAGCCAAAGCCTGGGCTACTACATGCACCTATAGGAAATGCTAAGTAACAGACATCATCGGTGATGTCTGGAGACACGAACGTACTGTCGACAGTTCTTGTTCCCTTGTGTCCAACCGATAACGGCTTATTTTGAGTGAAATGAGCATCGGAAATGCGTCCGCGATATACTGCAGTAGCGTGCCATCGTCGCCATCAGCACGGTACTCGATTCCCAAGTACTATGATTCTGCACTTCGACGAATGATCGAAAGGATCGCAGAGGCGTCCAAGATCGAATCGAATCTATCGGTGTACATCTCGCCGGCGCGCCGACCGACGAAGTGTCGCTGGATGAAAATGTGAGTCCAGCATCGCAGTGACAACGACCGCAGGGATGGCGGAAGGTGGTCATATATGATGTCCGTCGGATCGGGATACGAGATTGTGAGTCGTTCAAGCTCAGGCCATGGAAATGAACTGGGAAAGCCTTGCGGCCACAGCGCTTGGGGCATGGCCCCGTGGTGCGTAGGGTTCACCTTCAAACCGAGGAGACGTAGGTTAAGCATCCTCGCGCAGATCGCAACGAAAGGTTCAGGCAATTCGGACCAAGCTGACCCGCGGAGCACTAGGTGCCGTAGGCGAGGCCAACTTGAGCAGGACGATTCGAGAGTGGCCGACAGTTTCTCGAGCACAACTCCGAGCGCAGCGGTCTCCGATGGATGTGAAGTGCATGTAGCGGAAGTGTGTGAGGGGTGCCAACGTCTCCAGGTCTAGTTCTTCCTCGGGGCGCAAGACGGGGGAGAAGTAGAGATAGCAGAGTTCGAACTCGCGCAACTGCGGTATGGAAAGAATTTCACGCAGAGTAGCCCAGAGTAAACCGTGTGATTGCTGGTTATCAAAATCTTGATGAATCGAAGGCAGGGTAACTCTCGTAGTCGTCTTGCCACAGCGGCGCCAGGGTAGACTCCACAGAGCAGGAAACTATCCGTGAAAAACATTTTGACCCCGGGTCTTCCTCGAGTCAAATGGTCTATGCACACTTCGTTCAATATCAATGAACTGAGGGAAGCAAGTGATATGGGTGTAATAGACAGTATAGGTGGCATACTGACTAGATGTAGGGCCTGAGCGCCGTAGAAAGGAATAACCCTGGCCGTGTGAATTGTTCCGGGACTTTGCAGTAGCAACGGCTGAACAGCATTGGCATGCACGCTTCGCGGATCCAACGGCAGGTTGTCGAGAATGCCGACATATCTCGTACCCCAAGCTCCGCTCGCACAAGGCAGGGAAGGAGTGGGAAGGTTGGGAGCCGTGGGGTCCACATCGTCTTCGAGTTCCTTTCCTCACACGACGACGCAGATTCATCTGGCGGAGTACATCCTCGTTGACGTTCAGGTTGCCTGATAATGCTACAGTCGGAGGACTCCGAAAGTGATTATCTTGATAAAGGAACCATCCATTTTACGAGTTCTGGCCTTGAGGTGTGCCTTGATACAGGTCAGTCCGACTCCTTCATATGGCATACTAGAATGAACCTGAAATCTGGAGTGCAGGTAGCAGTGTATCATGGGTTCCGGGCTACGTCATCTCTGCCCTCCGCCGGGATATCTTCCCCAGTGCTGCCAATGCCGAGCTTGAACGCACACACAGGCCCCTATCGAGTTCTACAGTCACGAACCCTCACTTCATCGTCGACCCGAAATTACGAAACAAGATCATCCCGCGATGGCATGTTGAATACAAATTTTGGATGGGTGACGGAAAGCCTTCGCAGAAGATGATTGGACCCTTCGACCAGTTCATATGCGACAGGTACGGCACACGCAACATAAAGCTGCCAAAGGAGTCACAAGGCAAGAAAAGCAGGAAGGATTGCTCTATGAACATCACACCTCTTTCTCCCATTACAACGACAACTATGCCATA
Organism: Fomitopsis betulina; assembly: GCA_022606075.1. NCBI lineage: Eukaryota > Fungi > Basidiomycota > Agaricomycetes > Polyporales > Fomitopsidaceae > Fomitopsis > Fomitopsis betulina. Next base: position 94,695 of record JABYQK010000089.1, read on the forward strand.
TTTGGGATAGTAAGCACGACGAACAATCTCAGCCTATCCTAGTGCTCATGCTTGGCGTAGAACTTTTTCCAGACGATGTTCGTTGCAATGCATAAGCCCGAGACGGGTATTCCTTCTATACGACTGGCCCCTCAGTGGCCATCGGTAGCCGACGAGATCCAGCTCCCTCCTTGCACGGAGGTCCCAGATGATGACTGAAGAAGAGAGTCCACTGCCTCTTGTCGCGTGTTGTTTGTACCACCATGTAGCAATGTTGCATCCCAATGTCAATCAGGTTCAATACTGCATGCCATTAACTTCTTGAAGTGCTCAGAGGCCGTCATGGGTTCGAATGCGACTATGCTTTGTGACTCGGAGCCTCGGAGTCGCACATGCACGTACCCGTCTGCTTCCACTCAGAGGCTAGTACTTAAAACCTGAGATGTGGCCGGTGTAATGGCTGAGAGTCTCCTCGGTCGCGTGGTGATGTGGATGTAACTATCCATTGCAGAGAGGGCTTACCGTGTGGTCCGCCGTGACCTCAGGACCGGAGGCATCATAAACTTGAGAGTAAGCAGAGTGTGCACAAGACAACCATACTATAATCACCGCAAGGTTGAACTGGCGTCTACGACGACTCTGTCGTATGCATGGTCGCACATTAAACACGAACCTATCTCCCCATAATGCACAGCCCTTCCAATTCCCGCTGTTCCAGGACGTCACCACTAACAACTGTGAATGCGCGCCACATGCCATCCTTGCTGTAGATGATGATAACACGCAAGCAAGTCCCAAGCTGACGCGCAAAAGTCAGAGCCGCATCTCGAACTCTATCCGTTGCAGCTGTCTCCATCCATGTGTTCCAATCTAGGTAGATCTTCAGATGGCGGAGCTTGGTGAGAGGTGCGAGTAATTGGGCGAGGTGTATCTATGTGAGACGAATGAAGATGAGCGGTTGAAAACCATAGGCCACAAATGGTGAAGTGTGACTTGCCACAGGAGCTTCTTGTCTCTGATGGTCGATCACCATGGACCGATACTGGTGAATCTTGAGTGACTCCTCCAAGTGAGGGAAGGTGACCACCAGGTATTGTAGCACTGGATCGTTCTCGTCGTTGTCGGCGTCGTATTCGACCTCGAGATGTTTTAATCTGAGCATGCTGTATCGGCGTAAGATTGATAGTATCAAAGAGCCGCACATGTAGCCTAGCCTTGGCTGATAGGCCCAGCTTTGAATGTACTTGTAACGCTGGTGGTGTTGGTGTGACCAGCAGCGCAATGAAAGGGAGCAAAGGGTCGATGGAAGGGAGTCATATATCCCGTCCCGTGGATCAGGGTACGACACCAACAGGCGTTCAAGCTCGGGCCACGGAAATGTAGGAGGAGAGGTAGACTTCGAGCCAGCGGGAAATACCATCGGAGGCATCATATCCTCTAGTCCTGGGTTGATCTTAAGAGAGAGAGAACGCAGGCGCCGCATCCCAAAACAGGCGGGTACGAACGGCTCAGGCAGTGGTCCACCATAGAAAACCATTTTGCGTAGGCAAGGCCAGTCGAGTTTAGCTATGGTTGACAGCGGCGCAGACTCGGTCATGAGGGCCAGCGTCTCCAAGGTGCCACACAAGCTCTCTAGGATGGTGGCGAGCGCGGCTATCTCCAAAGGAAAGGACCAGTGGTCGCGAGGGTGGTGATGTTGGTAGTGGAAAGACGTCATTGGCGCAAGTGACCCGACGTGGATCTCCTCGCCGGGGCGAAGGGAAGGGCAGATGTGTATCCTCTTGAGTGTGAACTCTCGGAGATGTGGCACGGAAAGGATAGAGTGTACAGTATTCCAGGGCAATCCGTGGATGTGGCTGGGCCTCGACGGAAAGTCAGCGTATATTGTGAGTGATCGAACATTGGGCAGTTCAAAGCCCGGATCTCAAATTCCCTGGGAAATACAAGTGACATCGGTCATATAAGACTAGAAATATAGGATGTTCATCAATTACGACGAAAAGAAATATAGAAGGTCGCGACTCACCGGACATGCAGCCTGAGACAGGGAGGGAAAAATCTTCCGGTCTCTGTTATTCTTGTTGGCGCATATACAATCATCTTGGTACGTCGGTATAACGGCTGGGTGGCAAATTCCCGAAACCATCCGCATGTCTGGGCGAAAGACTGTAGATCACTTGCTGGAAGGCTTTGGATGATGGAGCAGAGGACATCCTCGTTTAGCTTCCCCAGCCTGCGTCGCCTTCAAGTTCAACATCTGCATATGAACTACTTACATCCTTTCACTAGCCGGCATGGTGCGTCGCTCTTTGACCAATTGCTGAGGATGTCACGGTCGATGATGATGTCGAGACTCGAGTAGTGGCGCTCCAAAGCCCTCGCCGGCGCCAGTAGCGTTCATATTACATAACCACAATCTACGCGCTCCACCACTCGCAGACTTGCTCAAATCCTGCCATGTCTTCAAGGTACGGTTGCTGCGTTTCCCTGGTCATGCCGTCGCATCAGTCTTCGTCCGTGCACCAGATGCCACTTGTACACGCGCGGAGGCATCATCATTGGTCAACGCGGTACGTTCGAACCTCGATCAACTCGTATCGCCCATAGAATATATTTGCACTGAGAAGATGAGTCCAGAGCACGTCCGTCGCTAAGCGTTTGAGCTCAAGCCAGCACAAAGGACATTCTCCAATGAATGGATCGATGTCATAAGGGTGCTTGCTTCATGGGACCGATCTCAGTTTGGGCTGAGTGCCGTTCCATTCGTCCGCTAGTCCATAGACACAATATGTACAGCTGAATCCATCTACTTCAAAGACACCGTTCAAGAAATTGCTACTGCTGCTCCGCCAACCACGGACGCGAGATATGTGGATTTTTGGATCGAAGCCGCTTGCGTCCCCGTAAACTTTCTCAGTACGCCAGTTTTCGCCTTCTAGGAGGCAGAGATCCAGGGCTCAGACAATTGTTTGCGAAAAATAGGAGGCAAAATGTGCACTTCAGCATGCTTCTTCCTCTAAGGCTTTGCACGTGGCCCCGTATGTCTTACCCTGGCGAGCTAGAAACCTCCGCGCGTAGGACCCGATGTGCGGCGAGTGCTACTAGGTGGGTAATAGAATGAGTCTTGTCATCGCTGCGCCGTGGTGAGCGGAGGCGAATATAATGGTCAATATAATGGTCAAGCAAGGGCGCACCGCAAGACAGGATGTAACTGTTAGCGTCCGCAGAACACCACGCCCGACATTGATGATGTGAAAAACGCCAAGGTACAACGGCAGATGTAGATGCTTAACGTTGACGACGAGTAATAGATCTCGTACAAGGTTCACCCCGGTTCAAGGGGCGGAACAAGGCTTTGGTATTAGGGATATACACAGATATCTGTGTTGAAGGATAATCCCAACGACGAGCGTGGTGTCCAAGTACGATCACATCGATCGAGATTCCACGGACAGGCACCCGATTGTCTTGCCGAAAGACGCATCTGTCCGCTGCCGTCTGTTCAGCTCTTGGCTCTTGCTCCCTTCGCTTAGCACTGGTGTGAACTCGTTGGCTGGACTAGTACTAGTCTTGGTGCACTCATCTTTCCTTGACTGCTCAACGAAAGTTGAAGCACAGCCTGGACTGACGCCGCACACCGCCTCCGATGATCACTCGGAGGTTTGGGTAATGGGGAGTGGGAGGATGCCAAAGAGGGCGCATGACGGCAGCCCCCCGGAAAACTTTGCTAGGCCGGGCGACTGCTTCTCTGCGTCGCAGCGTGATCATCATGTTCCATGTCCAGGCCACATCTTCTGCCGGCGCTCGGACGCACAACTCAACACCACCGATTGACTATATGTACATTCTCTCAGACACCCTGCCCCGCTAGCCCGTCGCCCCCTCTCCCTCGCCTTACGCGACCCCTCGCCAGCCAGCTGCAACTATGGGCAGCTCCGACACATCCATCGAGAAGCGCGGCGGCGACCGCGAGGTCGTCGAGTCGTATGACGTCGATGTTGCTGCACAGCTCGTGGCTGGAAAGGATGTGGCGGTAGACCCTGCGGAGGCCAAACGCGTTAGGTGAGTGCATATATGCGTCGTTTCACAATGCATCTCTCTTACACACCTGTGCAGGCGGAAAGTGGACTGGCGGCTCCTCCCGCTCATGTGCAGTGCGTATACATGTCGTGGCTATGTCTTCTTATGATGCTCACGCTAGCCATCCAGTTCTATACTTGTACGTAGCGTTTAGTACAGCTGTCACGCTATCTTAACGCTTCACCGCAGGATGCAATTCGCGGACAAGACTACCCTCGGTCAATCGGCTGTACTGGGCATTCTGTACGTCTCATCTCTGCACGTCGTGTCACACCCTTCTCCCTGTATCCACAACCGCAAACACGTGGTTGTATGTGCGCTCTGTGCATACGTTGCAAGGACGCTGGAAGCTTTGGAAGCATGGGTCCGGTTATCGGGGCAGCACCCGGTGCGGCTGCGCATCAATTGCTTCGCATAACGCGCCTGCGAACCATCGCGAGGCACCGCAGGCTGAGGCAAGGCTGAGGCATGCGATACCGGTCGACGCGTGCATTTGGTCGCTGATGGGTGCGGAAGCATTGGATTTTGTGGCGAGAGCTACTCTAGTCTCTCGCCCCAATTCCAATTATATCGGAGGCACTGTCAGCATATGGCCAGGGACATCGAAGCCGCACACATCGGCTTTCTCCTGCGTGGACACGCGGGATCGACGCATAGCCAGTTGGGCTACGGAGGACCGCCGATACTCATCGGCGTCGACTGCCGTAGGCCAACTGGCCATGTGTTGTGAACGGGGCAAACTGATCCTTACCCACATGTACATTCCCCAATCCATCGTCTTCTCGTGATACCCCTACGGAACGGTTGAATAACCGACTTCGCACGACAGGGAAGACGCACACCTCGGGCAAAACCAGTTCGACTGGCTGAGCACCGTTTTCTACCTCTCCTTCCTCGCATTCCAGCTCCCGCAGAACTTCGCGCTGCAGCGGTTCCCCGTCGGCAAGTGGGTCAGCGTCAACATCTTCGTGTGGTCCGTCGCGCTGCTGTGCCATGCTGCGGCGAAGAGCTTTGGGACACTCCTCGTATGCCGTTTCTTCCTCGGCATTGCGGAGGGCGCAATCACCCCCGGGTTCATGATCGTTACATCGATGTTTTACACGCGCGCGGAGCAAACAAGGAGGGTTGGGTATTGGTGTAAGTGGTGTCTTTATGCTTGTGCAGTGGACAGTTGGCATTGACGTGTTCTTGAGCAGTCCTGATGAATGGCACGGCAATCATATTCCTCGGCTTGGTCGCCTACGGAACATTGCATATCACGCATGGTGCCCTCGCACCATGGCAATGGTATGTTTCCTTTTCATCGCAATCTCTTCCAGGACTAACTCCTGCACTCACTTCAAGGCTTATGATAATCACAGGAGTCATCACCTTCATCACGTCCATTCTGTTCTGGTTTTTCTTCCCCGACTCGCCCGCCACTGCAAGTTTCCTGACGCAGGAGGAGAAAGTCATCGCTATTGAGCGGATCAAGGTGAACCAGGCAGGCGTCGAAAACAAGCACCTCAAGCGCGAGCAGATCATTGAAGTCTTCCGTGACCCAAAGACATATCTATTTTTCTTCTTCGCTGCAATCTCCAACGTCACGAACTCGGTGAGCTGTCTTTCATATTTTAGCCAGAAACCAGCAGCTAATGGTGGAGCAGTTGAGCAATCAGCGTCAGATCATCGTCAAAGAGTTCGGGTTTTCGTCCATCGACACGACCCTGCTCGGATGTGTGGACGGCGTTTTCGAGAGTGCGTGTATGCGTTCCAATCGTGTCTCGTGCTACTCACAAGGTGCCTTGTGCAGTCATCTGGATCTTCATCGGCACGACTATTGCGTCGTACTGGCGGGGCGGGCGGGTATACATGGGTTGTCTGCACTACCTCGTCGCGATCCTCGGTGCGATCCTCGTCACGACACTCCCGTGGTCCAACAAAGTCGGCCTCCTCTTCTCCTACTGGATCGCGAGTACGTGCCATTCGTTGCGCTTCCTGCACCTTGCTCACCTCTGCGCAGTCAACGAGATCGTGCCATTCGTGATCTTCCTGGCATGGGTCGGCAACGTTACCGCGGGGCACACGAAGCGCGTGACGACGAACGCGATCGTCATGGTCGGGTACGCCGTCGGGAACTCGGTCGGCCCCCAGTACTGGCAGACGCGCTACCAGCCGCGCAACCGCGTGCCGTGGGCGATCCTCGCCGCGTGCTGGGCCGCGTCCCTCCTCATCCTCCTCGCGACGCGCTTCTACCTCGCCGCGGAGAACCGCAAGCGCGACCGCGAGCCGCGCGATGCGACGTATGATGATGTGTATGTGGTGGACGAGAAGGGCGAGGAGAAGAAGGTGGATAAGGTGCGTCTTTGCTTTAGCCTGTGGCGGAGAGTTTCGGATGAACGGATGGGTTATAGGCTTTCCTCGACCTCACGGACATGCAGAACCGGGACTTCAGATACGTCTTGTGAGTACGTGTGCAATGAATGGGTGGGCGGGCTTGTCTGTGCGGACGGAGAGAAGGAGGCTTGGGATGTATCATACATCTTTGGTCTATTTGCTTGAATCTTGAAGGTGATCTCTATGTGGCATACGTGTCCCGTATGCATCTGCTTGTCGCATGCTTTGCTTAACGTAGAATGCTGTAGTCAGTGCTCACGAAAGGATGTCCCCTAGCATGGATGTAGTGTCTGAATACATGTTTCTTGCAATATGGAGGTGGAGACGATCTTCCGTTTGCACTCAGCAAGTCATAGGTAACCTCGAGTAGAAGCACCCAGTCACTCACCATACTGAAGATGCCTGCTCAAAATAGAGGCTTGGATTGTGATCAATGATTGCACCCCGACAAGCAACAATTCTACGGATGTGTAGCGAATCTATCTAGTGAATGTGTAGTAGCCAATAAATGAGAATAATTAGATGTGGTTTCATGATGTCCGATGATAGAGCTCGTGGACGGAGCTAGCATGTAACAAGAACTCATACTTTTGGGAGCCTCAGTTTTCGATGGCCTTGGGCTTGTCCTCGAAGAACTCCTTCAGTGTCTGGCCGAGGATCTTGAGGCCGCCTTCCATAGCTTCCTCCGTTCCAGCGAAGGTCAATCGGAAGTAGTTCATGCGCTACCAAACGCGTCAGCATACAGGCCTCCGCGAATACGACATAGTAGACACTCACGTCCTCGATGGAGTTCTCGGCGTCATTGTACTTGGGATCCGTCGGGAGCGCAAACACCCACGCGGGCATCACCACAAGTCCATTGTCCAAGCAGAGCTCGAACAGCTCCTCCATGAGCTTCCTGCAGTTCGTGCGCGCACCCTTCGCTGCGGCAGGCGCCTTCCGAGAACGCGGATGGCGCTCGACATGGATCTTCGTCCACACGAACATGCCCGCCTCGGGCTCGCTCACGTCGACCAGGTTCAGCGGGGCGACTTCGCGCGCGAAGATCGCGAGGAAGAGGTCGCGCCGGCGCTGGTACTCGTCGCGGAGGCTGCGCACCCACGCGTCGAAGCCTGCAAGCGTCCAGCCCGCGGGCCCGAGCAGCTCCGTGAGGAAGAGCTGTCCGAACGCGTGCGGGTGCTGCGTCGAGGAGTCCGTGAGCGCGACGAGGTGCGCGTGGAAGAACGGCGAGGACGTGATGAACCCGAGGCGCATGCCCGGCGCGAACACCTTGCTGAACGAGTCGACGCGCAGCACGCGCCCGTCGATATCGAGGGAGACGAAGGACGGGGCAAGCCCGCGGGGTGAGAGCGCGGACAGGGAGTCCGGTTCGGCCGGGGTAGCTTGGGATTGAGAGACGGCTTTGGACGGGTACTGGAGGTAGTAGTACGGGTCTAGTGCGGCATGAAGATGAGCGTTCCTTGATATCGGGCGAATCGCGAGATACGTACCGTCTTCGATGATGAGAAGGTCGAAGCGGCGAGCAAGCTCGTATATCCTCTTCCGGCGCTCCACGGTCAATGTCGAGCCCGTCGGGTTTTGGCCGCATCTAGCAGTCAGATCATAGCATCGTTGGCGGCTGTGAGCGATTGGAGAAGGTACGTACGGAACTGTATAGAGCACGTGCGGGCGCGGACCGCGCTCCTCTGACCAATTCTCCAACGTCTTCTCGAGCTCCTCCGGGATCAGGCCGCCTTCGTCAATTTTGACAGATACCCACTTAATGCCATGGGGAACCGCGGCGTTCGCGAGGGCGCTGAATGTGAATTCGTCGGCGAGGAAGTGATCTCCCGGCGAGCCCAGCAGGCGGAAGCACTTTGTGACGCCGTCTCCATTTCCCAACGTCAGAGTCGCGACATGATCAGGCGGGTTGTGGTAGAAGCGTGTGAGCTCGGTGACAGCAGTTTGCGTCTCGGTGAGACCTGCGCCTGTGGTGTACTGGAAGGCAGTGCGGACTGGCAGGACTGGTGCCTCGTCGCGCGAGGAAATGAGCGAGTGGGTGGGCGCGCTGGGACCACCTGTGCGCCAGGTCGCCACAGGGTCTTTCTCGTTGACGGAGGCGACGTTGAAGGTAAGGCTCTGGATGGGGTAGAGCGACGAATGGGGATCGCCTAATGCACGCGTTAAGACGGTCCACGCGGATGGGGTCTGTTGGACATACCGTTCGCCAGGGAGATCATGTTTGGCTTTCTGCGAGCCAACCGCCAGATCTGCTTCATAGCGTTGGGCTTGCGCAGACGCGCTTCTGCAGAGAGGTGGTGGGAGAGATCGACTGGCGTGCTGGCCATGGTGGAGGAGACGATGAGTGGTGGGGGAGCGAAAGCAGGGTAGTTTCGCTGCGGTCTGACAAGAATGACGAGGTGAGCTGGTGTTATATAGTGTATCGACGGATCAGCGATGAGGCCAACTTTTCAGGGCACAGTACAAAAATGACTCCCGTCTTAGATCCGTCCGGGGGGGCCGGCCACTTACCTGTGGTGCAACCGATATACACGAACGGGCGGCAGGCCATTTACGTGCTGGGCATGGCTACACGCATCAGAAGAGTATGTGACCCTCACGGTGTCCAAGGAAACGCCTAATGAACTGAGCTTCGGGGGCGACGAAGAAGCCTGGAAAGTACCAGTTCAATGGTCGAGTGGCTGAAGCGCGGAGTCACACTCTGCCCAGGATGAACATGCCTCCGGCTGACATGCCACCGACTACGTAGGCGAAGCCATTCTTGTCGCAGCACTTGTGCTCATGCATGGTGATGTAACATCTCGACGTTGGCGGTACCATCATGATGGACGTGGCAGAGGTGGGAGTCGTCTCGATTCGTGCCCACAGCGAACTGGAAGACTTCTAGCCCAGCATTGTTAGAATACGCGCAATACATCGCGACACAGACGCGATCGAGGGTTGCATCGTGTGCCGTGCAGTGGGAACGGCAGGCGTTCGATGCTCGTCGCGGAGGAGGAGCAGATTCGTCGCACAGCCACAAGCGTTTGCATTCAACGCCACCGCATTTGGCAAATTTCCCAGCGTCTCCCTCTCCCATCCGCGCACTTTCCTTCGACCGCTCATCCATCGCGCTGCAAAGTCTTAGACCCTGAATGCTTCGCTTCCCCGCATGGCCCTCTTTCGCTGGTAGGGTTGCCAGTGCTTCGAGAAGCTGTGAGCCCGATGCCAGGCCTGAACCATCTCCCGCTTCCGTGTGGGCGCATCGGACGATGGCGTCAGCGTTCTGCCCACGGTGATCTAGCGTTGCAGTCAAAGAGAAACAACAACGCTATGCACGGAGGTGACTCTACGTGAGTCTGCGACAGTTGCCATTCGTCTCTTACCCCCCCCCCCCCAATTTCCTCCGGAGTCTCGACGTGCCGCGGACGCTCAGATACCACACCGGATATCATCGATCCAAAGGGCGCTCACGCCTGGGGTCCAAGTGGTTAGTCGAAATCCCTTGGGTGCCGCTCTGGCGCCGTTCGAAGGGATATCCCCACTCGTAGGGCTGGCTAGTCTATGGCTTGGATGCGGACTGTATGTGCGGACATGGGTGGGATACACTAGTCATCTCCATGTGGTCCTCCGTATATCCATCCAGCGCTGTCTATCTATCGGCCTGACAAGCGTACATCAGTATCAGAGGTGGAGCTGGAAGAACCCGGAGCAGACATGGAGAAGCAGACAGGCTTCGCAAGATGCATATAGCAGAGAGCGCATGCCTGCGTACCAGTCGGGGGCATTTCCTACTATGCAAGATTGGGAGCATACCAGGATTGGCGTTCAATCATGCCCAATGCCCGTCGCTGCCCCATCTAGGCTAGCATCGAACCGACCCCTTTCGATAATGGGGTCCAACATGCGACCGCTTTCATTCTCCCGTTGCGCCCGTTTGACTCTGACATAGCGTCTCTTTGGGCATCCTGAGGGCGCCTTATGATTGACTATCATTATCTTCCTCGTTCACAGAACCCACCATTTTGAAATCCCGTGCGCTTCCCATCGGTGCTGAGACGACCTGACTGCGATGCAATACCCATGGAGCATGCTCATCGCATCGGGCGCCCGATGTGAAGTTCGCCGGGATTCGATCCCTATAGATTGAACTACAGTATACAAGCCTTCTCTCGGAAAGGCCCTGCCCGCTCCTTGTCATGCGAAGGCGAATCATATGCGGGTCGGCCGCTGCTCTCAGCTCGGTGCGTTGTAGAGGCGGGTGCGGGTGCGTCCCGACTTGAAATTCAGGGCCTATCTCAGCAAGATGAAATATCATATAACTTCATTCCTTTATTTCGCAGATGTGGCACTCTCAAGCCTGACGCAGTGGTGTTCAATGAAACCCCGCAACTGTGTTCTGGGCGTTGGCCATGTATGTGTACTACATCCGAAACAATAGGTTTGGAATATCTCGTAGTCACATTCGACTATTGGCTTGTCTGGGATGACTCGTCGTACAGATTTATTAGCAGGCCTATTCATCTCTATGACACACCGCCGTAAAGATGATGGACGATCTCAATAACAACCGACACCAATACTCATTACATCGCAGCAACGCGACCCTCGACGTACGTGCTTACGCAGAATAATATTTTGAGTACTACTGGTAAGTCGTGTTCCTTTCCTTCTTGACGATCACGATCACAGGAAGTGCATGCTTACTCCGACATGATCAGCAAAAGACGTACTGTTCGCACGCATAGCAACGAACGCATGTGTGTTTTATATATACGCGTGAGTAGCTGCCCACTGTCTACCTAGCCTGGTCAATAATGACGGATAAACAAGTATTGCATTCGTATCTCCACACCATATGTCAGATCAAGCTTCCAGGGCTACCCCCGCAGCCCCTGTCTGACAATTAGCCCGCTTCGGTACTACGCGCGCTCCCGTCGACAACCGCATCTCAGCGCAGGGGTCCAAGCCCACGCTGTCGGATTTGGCGACAGCCGACGAGGTCCGAGTATTCTCCTCGCGAGTCCGAAACTGATATCGTCATATTGTCTGGACGCCCACGCCAAGTACGCCAGCACAGTTACCTATGCCATGGGTGCAAACGCCGAATCGACAGCCAAAGTCTGCATGGAACGTCGATGCTTTCTTTGCTCAAGCTTGCAATGTTTTGTCTCTTGCCGAGGCTTGGGAATTGGCCGGCATGCCCGTGGAGCGTAGCCTAGTCGGCGCCATTTATTTCGGGCTGTCCTGTTTCACTTCAGGCACCGGTGACCGACGACCGGACCAATAATCATAGTGAAAAGGCTCCAGAGGACCTGGTACAACGTAGCGTTGTACAGAGGACCCACGGATGACTCCCGGGTGGGCAATTGGGTACATCATCGGGTGTAGTGACCGTTGCCCGTTGCAATCACCAATAGCTTCAACGGGTCCAGATGCGCGGAGGACGACGGTAAAAAGCATCTGGCACGCGGGGGGCACAGGCGGGTTGCATCAATCTACGACACACGGATCGATCTCTCAGCTCTGCCTCAGGAGTGCTTCTGGATCGGTTTACGGCAAGCCCTATATACTAAAGGACGGTGATCATGGCGTCCCGCCACACAGAGTGTGTACGCGTTCCCCGAAGACTATGGCGGCCACGTACTGTGACATACCAGTGGATGTCGTGAAAATGTGAGTGTCCGAGTGTATGTTCGGGATATGCCCTTATCGTATGCACCGCTCAGCGCAGGTCCGGTCGTAGGTGCTTCTTACTTTGGGACACGAGCTACGTGCTGAGTGCACTTTCTGTGTTGCTTGCTTGCTAGCTTGTGGGCTCTCAGTTGAACTGGGGCCTGTTCGGCATCCTCACCGTACAGCTATGTGAGTCCATGCCCTTCTCCGGCTGTCTCTGTATCTCAACGAGACTCTCCCTCGCAAGACATGTACGCCCAGGGCAGGCGCAACGACCACCCTTACATCAGAGGCATAGTCTACGGGATATACGCCTTCGAAGCCGTCCAGACGGTCCTCCTCACGCACGACGTGTTCCAACAACTAGCGTTCAGCTTCGGCAACTACAAAGGCTTGATCGCGCCGTACCTGACGGGGTTTGAGCTGGTCATCCAACCTGCCATCAGTGCGCATCCCTGTCCTGCCAGCCTCTGGGTCGTGTCTCACAAGTTGTCCCCACGACCCAGTCGCAACCGTAACACAATGCTTCTATGCATGGCATATACATGATTTAACCAGATCCAAGATTGTTCCTGCAATCATCGTCTTCGTGAGGGGTTGCTCCGCGTCGGTCTTCCCGTTCTTGTATCCTCACATAGGTGCACAGATATCGCTTGTCCAATGCGGCGGTGGGTTCTCGGAAGGCATCGCGGTCTTCGTGCACAACAGCACGTCGGCGACCATACCGGCTGAAGAACGGTCCGTTGCGGTGAGCCCCACTGTCCCTAGTCTGTATCGGACAATTCATCATCTGACTGGTCCGCAGATCTGGATTGGAGGCAGCGCAGGTTGCGATATCCTAATCACCATCTCTATGGCCTACCTTGTGAGTCGAAGTCATACAATGGGCACCCTGGGCTCGTACTGAGTACCGTGATTCAGCTATGGTCAAAGCGAAACGGCACAAAGCAGACAGACAACGTGGTCGACAAGATCATTCAGCTGTTCATCGAGACTGGCGCGCTGACAGGTTTGTCTACCGTCCTCGCCCACGGCAGGATACACTAAACACCCTACCACCAGCCGCGCTCGCCGTCGTCCAGCTCGTGCTCTACGTCTACTTTCGCCACACCGAGTATTTCATGACGCCCGCGGGCGCGCTCTCAAAGGCGTACAGCAACTCGCTGCTCGTGGTCATCAACAACAGGCGCGAGGCGCGCGACCCCCGCAGCGGACCCGGAAACGACCTGACGCTGCCGCCGCAGCTGACGTCGACGCGCGCGATCCAGATCAATGTCAACCAGGAGACGTTCGCGGAGGGCAACATGGCCGTCGTCAACCTCTCGACAGATGACAAAGTACGTTGTCCCTCTGTGAGTGTGCTCACTACCCAGTCTAACGGTTCGTAGTATGAGGAGTACCCCACCAAGGGGCGGCCGTAGGCCTCGTCCTGGAGTGCAGACGCCGATGATAGCTGGAGAGACGAATCCGAGGATTGGTTAGACACTGGTAGGCCTATGATGCCGTGTAGCTGAGGCATGTACATGTTGTGACTACGGCCCGCACACTGTTATCGTTCGTTACACCCTCAACCGTCTACGTTGGGCATTAGCCGAGGAGACTGCTTGCGCCAGTCTAGCTAGTGACCTTGCTGTCTGTATCTCGTCCACATTATTGTATAGCAATATAATAGTTGACGCAGTCGAGTGATGCACAAAGGGGGTTTCATGACTGACGCACTTCCCCCACTGTTATCAAATGTAATTTCTATAAACTAGAGGTCATTTGGCGTTATTGTCGAAATGCGCGCACTGGCATTGACTTGGAATGCATGGCCAACACATTTATTAGACCATATCGTTGTCACACGTAACGAGTCACGTCGTGAGCGAAGATTGCTGCGGTGTCCCGAAATCTTGGTAGAGAGGATTCCGTAAAGTCCATGTATAACTTGAGGCTCCATAGTTTGCTGAGACGTGTCAACGCCCGCGATATCACCTGTGAGCACCACGTCAATTATGAGAACATCCGGGGAAAGTATCTGAAAGCAAACCCTCAGGGCCGTAGGTGGTATTTCTTCGCTCCACTCTGTCGGTAGGAGCTGATCTTGAGTGTAGTGAGGTCCGGCAATGCAGTAGCAATGTACTGCATAAGTGTATCGACATCGTCATCCACAAGGTACTTGACCTCGAGTTTGACTAGGTTGGGCACTTCGCAGCGGCGGAGGATAGAAAGGAGTGCGCCAGCGCTCAAGATCCAGTTGTCACGGAGCACCAGCCAGTATGCCTCGTCGTAGTGGTGATGTAACGCTGGGACGAAGACATGCTTCCAACAACGCAACGATAATTCCCGGAGCGACGACGGTAGATGGCCATAGATGACATCCGTGGGGTTGGGATACGGTATCGTGAGTACTTCTAGTGCTTGCGAGGGGAAGCTACAGGTAAAGTTCTGCGGCCATAGCGCGTGGTTCGTAGCGACTGGCGTGGGGTTGAGCTTCACGGCCAATCGTCGTAAGCTTGCCATCCCCGGTGAGAGGGCCTGCATGAGCGGTATGTCTTGTTCGGACCGTTGCATTCCGTAGAACGCCAGAGTGTGCAAGCGAGGCCAATGCAATTGTGCTAAGGCCAACATTGGAGCAGACTCCGAGTCGCTGCTGAGAACCAACGTCTCAAGCGTGCTGGAAAGTTTGCTGAGAACGGCAGCGAGTCAGGCGTCAGTGTGCCCGCAGACGCATTAATGGTTGGAAGTGCAATTGCACGGACAGTGTTGGGGAGAGGCATGGTTTTGCGTGCGAGACTGTAGTGGGTATGAGACCACGTTTCATCCGCAACCGTCTACGTTGCGTATTAGCGGAGGAGCCTGCGCAGTAACTACACTGTCTCTCTCTTGTCTATATTACCGCATAGCAATATAACTGTTGATGCAGCCAAGTGATGCACAAAGGAGATTTTCGTATTGAATCATCTCAGGGCTACTAGTACAGGGGGTTGTGACTTGGTGCTATAACGAGTGGCGAGAGAGCGAGAAATAGCGAATGTGTAGATGTATGCGTTGAGACAACATGCGACAGAGCATAGCGATGTGAGAGCGAGGTCGACAAGATGGGACGTATGAAGAGCGAGTGTGCGGGCGCGGCTCTAAGAACGCACGGCGCCGGGGTCGTAACGATATGTACAGGCGAAAACAGGAATAATGATAAGACGCTAAAGGCAAGCTGTCCGACGCGAACGAAGGCAGTCTGGTGTCCGACAGCAGCGAAGGAGGGAAAGAGTGAATCAGATGCGGCGGCGGAAAGTGTTCCGCAGGTGGGCCATGCTGCGTTTTGCGCGGCGGCCGAGACGGGAGAGGGAGCTCTTCTGCTGGGGCTGGCCGTAGACGTACTTTGTGATGCTGAACATGCGTTCGCGGAGGCTGCTCAGGAGCAGGTAGCATACTGGGTGTCAATAGGTTAGGACAGAGAGAAAGGATGGAACAGAATGGAACATAATGGAACACACCGAGCATCTCCAGCATCTCATCCTCCGGCACATTCCCCAGGTCCAGATAATCTCTACCTTCACGCGCAGAGGTTGTTGGGGCGAGCTTCTGCTCATCTGGGAGGTAGACGTGATTTTGGTACAGCCCCCCGATCGTCTCTTCGTCATCGTCGAGAAGCTGTCAGAGTGTGAGTGTTACAGTCAACGCCACATCCAAAGGATCGGCGCACCGTTAGGCTGTCTTGCGTCATGCGCCAGGTGTACTCATACCGAGTAGGTAGCATAGTTGCGTCGGGACTGAGGGTACGCGCCATGATCAGGTAAGGCACGAAGACAAAGGCCTCAAGGAGTCCGCGGTAAGGAGTACTCACAGTATCTTCACGAACGCAGCGTCGAAGAGTTCAAGTGTACCCTTTATCTCAGTATCCCCGATGCGAATGTGGGAGGCGGTCTCTCCTTTCCAGGTGATCTCAGCGACAACGCGGCCCTGGGCATCCTCAACGAAAGTCATGTCGCCGGGGACCTCATCTGTGCTGTTGCTCGAGCTCGCGGTGCTAGAGCTGGACGAAGAGCCTAGTCTTTGTCGTGGGGGGCGGCATGTGTAGGTCCGAAAAGCAATTTGGCCTGTAGTGGGATCGAGGATGGTGGTTTGGTATACGTCCGAAGACGCGAACTGGAAGAGCATGATAGGATGCAAGCGGTAGCTAGCGTGCAAGGTATGGGGAACAGTGGCAGTTCACTCGAGGGAGATCGTGCTTTCTTGGCCCTAAAATATGGATAATGAAAGGTACGGCGCACGCCCGAGACTTTCCTATGGAAGGACCCAGCGGGGAGGATCATAAGGGCTTGCCTTATTGATGCACAAACGGAGCACCTGCACCGGAAAAGGCCAGCCAACCCGATGTTCGCCCGGTCTAGATAACGATCACGCAAGCGAGGCCTTTGCTCGTTTTTGCACGAGCAGTCTGCGGGAAACACTTGGGACGACATGGTAGACAATGGAAATGTTCGCGTGGTAGCAGGGCTGAAAACGACGAAGCAAAGGCAGGTATATATCGTGCAGAGTAAAGACAATAAGCACGAGGAGCGGGAGGGATCGGCTGTTTGTACCTGCTATTTTGGGCGTGTCCTTTGTGACTGTCACCTGCCTCGTGACACCCTTGATGGCACTGGACCCGTACGACACGAGGACATGTTCTTCCTAGAAGTCCTTAACCCCTCGACTCCTTCCATGTTGGACGGGGACCTACGTGCAATATAGGCGTTCGCATCCGTTCTTCCAAAGTGTTACTTTCAGGAGACCGTTCACCTTCTCCGGCGGTAACTTTCGACTCACTCTCCATACATCTTGGACTTTCCTTAACCCTAACCTTGTCAATTGACTCCCGCCCGTCGACGAGCTACATGACCCGGTTCCCCATGTTATCGTGCAGGCTTCGGGATTGTCGTTCGGCTGGACAGCTAGACCGGTCACCGGTAGATAAACAGCAGCGGCGAGGTCATAAGGTCGCCTCGACGTCCCGAAATGGTCAAGCTTCGCGCCGTATATGAGTCCCGCACTCTGAGCGTGGGGCCCCGCATTGCAAAGCGCTCAAGCCTAACCTTGAGGGACTCGAAAGGCTCAAAGGAGAACAACATGGGAATTAAAGGTGTGAATTCATCTTGTGGTGTTTCAACTGCACTAGGTGTTTAGGCGTTGCAGAGGCTATGAACACCTTCCGACCGACTCCGGAGAGCGTCCCGCCGAAGGACGTGAGTTACAGGCCCCGGCTTCCCCCACGCATTTCTGTTCACAAGCAACCACTGGTACGTTCCAAGCTCAGGCACCTTATAGCAGGCGCGATGATGAACAACCATGGTATACTACAGAACCCGCTCATATTCCTATTGAAGGCCGCGCAGATATACCCGCGTAAACTCGCCATAGCGCACCCCGACGTCCCGCACCCTGTGTTCTATTCTTATGAAGTCTGGTCTGTCTCACCCTGAAAGTCAGAGATCACGTCTCCAGTGCTCAGTTCTGTGCAGGACACAACGCGTACAGAACTTGGCATACACCCTGATCCAAGCGGGTATACACCCAGGAGACCGCGTTGCGGTCATTGCACCAAATTCGTAAGCATATCCTTCGCGGGGTAGCTTATGGGCCGCTAACACACCCGTGTATAGGCCCCTCATAGCTGGTACACATCGTCTTAAACGCACCACTGCTAAATCTTGACTCCCTCAACATACAGATGCACACCAAGGTGTCCTTGCCGCGCGGGCAGTCATCTGCCCTATCAACACACGCCTGACCCAGCCAGAGGTCGCGTATATTCTCGAGCACAGTGGTGCGAAGATCGTTCTGGTTGACCACGAGTTCGTCCACCTCATCCAGGGCGCGAAGGCTCAAATCGTCGTGGCCAAAGATACTGGGGCACCGGGAGACCCGTACGAAGAATTTCTCGGCGCAGGTAGGAGATTCAGTCAAGAGAGGGGATGGTCCGGCTTGGAGTGGGAGTCCGATGAGGATGCGCAGGCGGCGTTGTGCTATACGTCTGGGACGACGGGTCGGGTAAGTTTATCGGGCGGATGTATGTTTGCGACATTGTGACTGAGCCGTCTGGCTATGCAGCCCAAAGGGGTTGTTATGACTCTGCGAGGTAAACACATCTTCCATGCGAAGAGACTACAGTACTCACATTTGAAGGTCAGGCTTGTATCTAGCAGCCGTCGCCAACGCGTATGAGACAGGGTAGGTCTCAAGGGGTTATTTCATGCTAGACTCAGACTAAGGTATACCGTCAGAATGAACCGCGACTCCACATACTTGTGGTACAGCGGAAGCCCTCCGTGCAAGTCTGCACGCTGACTGCATATCTAGGGTACTGCCCATGTTCCACGCTTGTGGTTGGACATATCCTTGGGCATCAACGTTCGCCTACGCGCTCCAGGTAACGATCACCTCACTCACGTAGTGCGAGCATATCACCACTGAAGCATGAAACACCCCTCTCAGATCACCCTGCGCACTGTGTCGTATTCACTCATCTGGAAGCACTTCCTTTATTCCGGTGTGACACACTATTGCGGCGCCCCAACTGTGCAGATTGGTGTGGTGAACGCCCCAGAGGCAAGGAAGCTCGACAGTGCCATCGTCGCGATCATCGCAGGTTCTGCGCCCACTGCCCATCAGCTCGGTGAGCTGGAACAGCGCAACATCCGGCCGGTCCATGTCTACGGCTTAACGTGAGTCGCAGACCAAAGGTGCAAAGAGGAATGCTGACGGCTGTAGCAGTGAGGTAAGAGCCTAGATGTTTGTGGGTTGTGCTGTGATTACCCGCGAACGTGGTGGCCATAGACGTACGGGCCTTTCACTCGCTGTTACGAACAACGAGCATGGGCCCGCCTCTCTCCCGACGACCGCGCGCGACAAATGGCGCGTCAGGGGCTCGCATTCGCGAGCGCGGATGAAGTCCGCGTCGTTTATCCGCTACGGGAAGGCGAGGACCCCTACGCGGATACGCAGCTGGTCGACGTGCCCAAGGACGGGAAGACCGTTGGCGAGGTGGCTGTGCGCGGGAACATCGTCATGAAGGAGGTGAGTGCCCCGGATCGTTGGCTTGCGGATGTGTGGGTTTGATGACGCGAGGCGCGTGCGCGATAGTACTTCAGGGACCCGGACGCGACTAAGAAGGCATTCAGAGGCGGGTACTTTGGCTCGGGAGACCTGGCGGTGTGGTATCCAGACGGGTACATCTCCATTCAGGACAGAAGCAAGGATATCATCATATCCGGCGGGGAGGTACGCCTGTCGGGTGCTGCAACGAAATATGGGATTGACGCTACTGAGATCAGAATGCGTCGAGTTTGGCGATAGAGCAGGGTGGGATTTATGTCTGCGTCTCGCGGTAACTTCTCATGTTTGTACGCCCAGAATTGGCCAGTCATCCAGACATTCTGGAGGTCGCGGTCGTAGCACGGGCACATCCGCGGTGGGGCGAGCGCCCCATGGCGTTTGTGATTCTGCACCCTCAACGTGCGGCGAAGTGGCAAGGGAAACACGAGACGTTTGGAGAGGCCCTGAAGAAATTTGCGCGCGCGCGACTACCGGGCTTCGCGTGTCCGGAATGGGTTGCAGTTGTGGACGATTTACCCGTCAGTTTCCACTTTGTAGCTTCGCCCTGGACGTTTTGACCTGGATGTGACATTAGAAATCGTCAACTGGCAAGATACAGAAGGTCATTCTTCGGAAGACGGTGGCCAAATTGTGAGGGTCGATGAACATCTGTAATATCATGTGTGTCTTAGATGCTGTATTTCCTGTACTTCCATGAGAGAGAGGGGCAGGTTGTGTATTATGTACAAGTTGTATTGCTTCGGAGGGCTCGCGCGCCGAGTAACGTGCACGTGATGTTTGCGTGACCGATGGCCGTGCGTGACCAATATTATAGCGCCGAATTGTGGCGCATTATTTATACGACTTTGGCTCCTATTTCTTGTTCCAAACCACCCGGCGTCAACGTCGACGACGACCACGACACTCAGGACGACGATCAACCTCTGCTCTCGGCTGCTCTTCGCTGTGCACGCCGCGCTCCTTGTGTTTGACTGTCTCTAACTACACCCGGATTCGACTTTGAAGCTCACTTCGTCGTCCAGCGGGTATGGCTCAACGGCAGCGCGCCCACCATAGAGTTACATCCGTCGTCGCAGACGCCGCCCACCTTCTACGCAAGAACTTGAAGTCGCGACGCGCTCTCAGCTCGCGTCGACGCGTCACTTACGGCAACCCATACATCTCCCCCAGCTCCAGTTCCCACGGCCGTGGCCCATCCAGCTCGCCTCCCCAATCGCCGCGGCAGGTCTTGGTTCCCTTGCAGTTCAACCTGCGCAGACTGCCTTCGCGTTCGTTCGGCGAGAAGGACAGCATGCGCCATGAAATCGATGCCTATCAGCGCAGTCTTGTTGGCACGAAGCGGAAACGCGTAGTGAGCGGTGCAGAGAACACTGTCGGCGAGCGCGGTTCGCGCGCTAACAGAGTCAAGCGGCGAAAAGCAACTCACGGGTCTAGCGATGATGAGGTCACCAGCAGTATGGACGTAGATGATCAGTCGCGTTGGGAAGGTTCGGACAACTCCGAGGGCGAAGAGGACATAGATTCTTGTGAGGAAACTTGTTTTTCGTGCGATTGCGGCCCCTAACCCCTTTGCAGCCGACAACTACCTCGTCAACGAGGCTTATCCTAGACAACTCCTCCGCCTGCGCAAAGACGAGCTCGTTCGACTCTACAATGCTGCCGGTCTTTCGGACGACGCCGAGCTCTTCACAAAGCCTGAGATTGTAGACTGCATTATTGCCGCTCGCGATGACGTCGCTGAGCTCCCGCCTTCTTCTCCAACTGCCTACGACAGTGGATCCAGTGACTATTCTTCCGATGGTGGGAATGAGCCTGGCGCAGAGGAAACAGATTTCACAGGGCGATCCCGGCGTGGCCTCAGGCGACGGGCGACGATGACGGAAGTGAACCCTACGTCGCGGCCCCGCCCCGCAGATAGATGTATATCCCTAGGCCAAATCGACCCCGGTGCTTATGCCGCAAAGCGTGCTAGATACCATGGCATCGTGGGCTCTGGGTCTGCCCGTGCAGGGCCTTCGACACGCCGGTCAGTGGGAGTTCTCGCGCTTTCATATCGTCATCTGAACGGTGATCAACAGGCAAGGAACAAGCAATGCTAGCTCCAGTCGCTCTTCTCCCACGACCTCGGCCGCTGCATCGCTCCCGTCGCCACCTGCGACCAGGATGCGTACGCGCAAGTCATCAAATGAGCAGCCGCTTTCGCCCTCTTCTAGTATTGGGAAGAGCAAGGGTAAGAGCAAGCAAGTCGAGTTTAGCGAGGAGGTGCAAGTGAAGGAGGCCAGCCCAAATCCACTTGATGAAGCGAGCGACCTCACCGACTTGACGGAGGTCGAGGAGTCCCTTGTGACACCGAGCCCCCGGCGCTTACGAAGCAAGGGTGGAAGGCCGAAGACAACTTCGAAGGGTAAGGAGCGGGCAGATGGCGACGTCGATGTTGGGAAAAGGGTGACACCCATGCGCAAAGCGAAGCAAAATACTGGCTCGTTGGCTGAGGACGTTGATGAAGACGAAGAGGACCAGCTAGAGAGTGACGCAGATCAGGAGGACCAGTTTGCATCACCATTCACCACGCCGAAAGCTGCCCGACGGACACCTGTCAAGCGACGGCTGCGACCGCGGCAGATACAGACCCACACCCCACCAAGCGATGGCGACGACGAACAGAGCGCAGATGAGGGCGTTGAGGAGAGCGTCGACGGCGATGAGGTATCCAGTGAGGACGACGTGACCACCATCGCGAGCAATGAATATGTCGAGGAGGCACCCGCAGAGCCACGTATTTTGCGTAACAGGAAGGTCGTCGACGAAGACGAGGCCGCTGAGGAATACATTGGGTCCGAGGATGAGGAGAATGAGGAAGACGAAGAATCCCAACTTTCGGCAGTGGAGGAAGCTGAGGGTGAGGTGGAGGTCGGCGCTGAGGAAGCAGAGGAACTAATGGAGGATGATGGTGCGTAACCCCCTACTTCATGAGGATCTTAACTCAGGCTGTTAGCATTAGTTGACCTCACCATCGCCACTACAAAGAGCCTTATTCGTCTACGACGAGACGACCTCGTCCGGCTATGTGAGACACGTGAGATCGATGCGTCAGGGACCAAGCCGCAGCTCGCTGAGGCGCTGCTGCAATGGCGCGACCAGCACTACAGTTCGCCGTCGTCGACGGGCACCGCGCGGCCTCCGTCCACGATGCGTCCGCGCGCGAACGGCAGGCGGAAGAGCAAGAGCGCGAGCAAGTCTCCGCCTGTACTCGAACGTTCCAACCGGGTCCATCTCGACGAGCCTCGGACCCCACCAGTGTCGGGACGCACTAAGCCTTCCGAGCCAGAGCTGGAGCTTGACCTCGAGAGCTTGGGGTTGGAGGACAGGGAGATCCCTCATGACAGGCTATCGAAATTGGAGAAGATCGGCAGCGGCGGTTTCAAGGATGTTTACATTGGCAAGTTCAAGGGGCGCAGGGTCGCCCTGGCTGAGTTCCGCGGGCAGCTAAGCGAGAGTAAGTCGGTGTCGTGTATTCGGATCGCATGATACTGAATACCCCTCAGTGGACATCAAGGAGCTGAAGTTGTTAGGCGACTTCAACCACCCGAACATTGTGAAATTCGTACGTAGTCTGTCTCGGCCTTTTGTTTCCTCCGTCTCATTTGTCGTATAGTTGGGTGTCAGCATCCCCGAGGATACTAAGGGAACGCCGGTCATGATTGTCAGCGAGCTGTGCTCTAACGGAGATCTGTTTGACTACGTCCGCAACGTGAATCCTCCGTCGTTATACCGAGTTGTACGTGTCTCTCGAATCCTGGTGTTCGCAGACGCTTACGTGTCCAATCAGCTCTCCATCATGCTTGACATCGCGCATGGTCTAGCATATCTGCACGCTCGGAAGCCGTCCATCATCCACAGAGACTGCAAGTCCTCGAACATTCTCATCACCTCCAAGGGTGTTGCCAAGATCACGGACTTCGGGCTCGCCAAGGTCAAGCAATCTACCCGTTCAATGGTTCGAAGTCTTGTCGGCACCGTCAACTGGCAGGCCCCCGAGCTGTGGCACCCTCACCCGAAGTACAACCACAAGGTCGATGTCTTCTCGTGCGCGATGGTGTTTTGGGAGATGCTCCAGTGGCATCTGCCAAACAAGAAGTTCCCCTGGGAGGGCATGAACGAACACGCCATCTATGACATAGTTGGCCATAAGCGCCAGAGGTAGGCTGTCATAATCATCTGTGCTGAGTGTAGGCTTATAACTGGTTGTCTCGCGCAGACCTTCTACCTCTGGGCTACGAAAGCAATGGTGCCCTGAGATCGTTGACCTCATGGAGCGGATGTGGGCTCATGAACCGAACGACCGCCCAACGATGGGGCAAGTCGTCAAGGACCTCGAGGAAATCGTGCGCAAGCACCGGTAGACCCGTCTGTGCGCTTTCTTGCTGCTATGCTCTCTCGATCTGGCCTCCGTGCGCCGAAATCTTATTCGATCTGTATGGACTTTTGAAACTCACTGTGGTATGCTCCTGGTACTCTTCACGTGGCGGATCTTTATGCTTTCGCGCGGGGACGCGGGTGCTCGCGCTGTATAAAAGTCATGCTCACACTACTCATACGTTATGCCGCACGCATTATTCTCCCTCCTCCAAATCGAACTTCGTTGCCTTGTCATGCATTATATCATTGTACCAACATACACCCACCCGTCAATGCAATCAAACACCTGTGCATTCTACAAATAACAGGGTGCCTGCATGCTTTGGACTTTGCGCGTTCCAGGTTTTCAGTACTAGCCTCCTAGTGGAAGCGTGCGTGTGCGACCCCGAGGCTCCGAGTCACGAAGCAGAGTCGCATTCGAACCATGACGGCCTCTGAGCACTTCAAGAAGTTGTTGGCCTGGAGCATTGAACCGGATTGAGATTGGGATGCAACATTACTACATGGTGGTACAAACAACGAGCGACAAGAGGCAGTGGACTCTCTTCTTCAGTCATTGTCTGGGATCTCCGTGCAAGGAGGGAGTTGGATTTCGTCGGTAGCCCATGTCCACTGAGGAGCCAGTCGTACAAAAGGATTACCCGCCTCGGGCTTATGCATTGCAACGAACATCGTCTGGAAAAAGTTCTACGCCAAGCATGAGCACTCGGATAGGCTGAGATTGTTCGTCGTGCTTACTATCCCAAATATGGCAAAGTTGTCGTTGTAATGGGGGAAAGATGTGGGCTTCTCAAAGAGCAATCCTTGTATGCCTTCCTTGCCTGGTGACTCCCCAAATGTGTGTGTGCCGTACTTGTCGCATATGAACTGATCGAAGGGTCCGCATATCTTCTGCGAAGGCTTTCCGTCACCCATCCAAAATTCGTATTCAACGTGCCATTGCGGGATGATCTTGTTTTGTAATTTTTGGTCGACGACGAAGTGGGGCTTCGTGATTGTACTACTCGATAGGGGCCTATGTTTGCGTTCAAGCTCGGCATTGGCAGCACTGGGGAAGATATCCCGGCGGAGGGCAGAGATGACGTAGCCCGGGACCCATGATACGCTGCTACCTGCACTCCAGAGTTCAGGTTCATTCTGGTATGCCATACGAAGCAGGAGTCGGACTGACCTGTATCAAGGCACACCTCAAGGCCAGGACTCGTGAAATGGATGATTCCTTTATCATGCC
Source organism: Fomitopsis betulina (assembly GCA_022606075.1). NCBI lineage: Eukaryota > Fungi > Basidiomycota > Agaricomycetes > Polyporales > Fomitopsidaceae > Fomitopsis > Fomitopsis betulina. The sequence goes on from JABYQK010000089.1 coordinate 119,515, forward strand.
AATCACTTTCGGAATCTCCGAGTCGTTGGACAAACTTCATCGACAAAAGACGTAGCATCCAGTGTGCGTTGAGTCCAAATGTCGGAGATATCGGAATATGTTGTGACCAATTGACTCTACCCTGCGAGTTGCCGGTTCCGATACACGGCCAACGATTGAATGCCACCCAGCTAGGACTGATCAAAGTGTGAGTTCGCACAGTACGATAAGATATCAAATGAGAACACGTACGCTGCATCTTCCTGTCTTGGTTGCCCATCTCTCGCCTGGAGGCGCCAAAAGAGTACATAGCCCCCTGCTACCTGCCAGCCGCGTTCATGATCAGCAGCAGACATCACTAGTACTCAGACATGGACGCAGCTTACTCTTTTTATTTTATTTATTTATTAATTCTGATTGTTTACGCTCCGTACTCGAAGTACATGCAGAGACCATAACTACAAGGAAAACCAGTCAGGACCTATTCTACGCCTTGTGGCTCCCTGCTCCAGCATCCACCCGCTGTTCACTTGATGCCCTGGTGGGCGAACTAGGCTTCCTCCTTCGTAGGTACGGACACTCTTGGTCCAGGTCCTCGTTTTCGACTCGTAGGCCCCCCTCGGGGACCAGTGGGGTGAGGGGCTTATGCCACATAGGAAATGAATGTCGTAGGAATAATGGATATGTGCCCTCCTCGTCATGTTGAACAATAGAGAGCGCCTAACTAGGCAGCCGAGTTCACACACCGGTACTTCGGGTAACAGAAGTAACACATGCATCGACGATAGAATCACATGCATCAGGATTGGTACTATACAGTAGCTTAGTCAGACGGTCTCCTACATGTATATAAGGACCCCTGTAGCGTAGTACAATCCAAGTCGCTCAACAGCAAATTTTGTGTGCATCAAGCCTCACAGCCAACAAACCAGGTAAGCTAGCGTCCCGCTACACTGCGTAAGAGTAGCCTGCTCGTCAGGTTATGAGCCCTGAACACTGCGCGGTACTGCGCCTATATGGCTGCGTCCGCTGCGGGTCAGGTTAGCTTGCCTGGACGTCGCCCTTAGGGGCTTTGACGTCAGGGGGAGACTTTGCGCCTATATGGCTGCAGGTCGGGCACAGCTTCGCTGTTGCCATCCCAAACAATGAGTCCAGTGTGGTGTCAGCGCCGTTCCGGCAGCATAAGTCAGAGCACTGATAATGCGTTCACAGAACCTTATCAACCAACCGCTCTACCACCACCAATCAACAGAAAATGTCGAACTCTCTGCAGAACCTCGTCCCCGTCCTCGACGGATCGAACTACCGCCGTTGGTCCGATTTGATGAAAGCGTACTTGCAGTCGCAAGGCGTCTGGATTCTTATCGAGATACCCGACGGCTTCGATGAGCCTGTTTTGGCTACGGACGGAGGAAACCGCGCAGAGGTCCTCGAATGGATGCAGATGCAATCCAAAGCCATGGGCAGCATTCGATTGCGCTTAAGCGTCGAAGTCGTGCAGCTCGTCAGAACGAAGACGACTGCGAAGACAATCTGGAATACCCTGAAAGGGCTCTACGGAGGGACTAGCGCCATGGGGGCTTTCGCCTTCTTCAAGGCAGCAATAAACGTCCGTATTCCGGCCAACGAGCACCCCGGCCCTGCGATCTCAAAGATCCAGAGCAACCTCGACGAGCTCGATGGAGCCGGCCTCTCTCTGCCGCCGCAGATGAGAACCCTGATTATTTTGGGGGCCGCTCCACCTCGGTATGAGACAGCTATCCAGCTGGCCCTCAACAAGATTGAGATCAAAGATCTCACACCGAGCAGCGCCCAGGACGCCCTAACCGCCTCCTGGGAACAGTCGAAGAACAAGGGGCAGTCGTCCGCCCAGAAGATTTCTGCTATCAAGCAGAAAAAGGGCAATCCCTCCTTCTCGCAGCAGCAGCGCCCTGAGGGCAGCAGCAGCGCGGGTAAGAAGGAGTGGAAGGACAAGGGCAAGGAGAAAGCCAAGGGCTTTACTCCTCGGGGAAAGCGCGGCGGTAAAAACCGCGGTAAGCCGCATTCGCACGACGAGCATGCAGAAATGCACATCGCCGATACCGTGTCGATCCCCGCCCCGACGACCAGCACCGTCGTCGAGTTAGCGCCTTCGGGCAGCAGGACTCGAAAGGTCGCAGCACCTGCCCCTAACAAGGGCAAGAAGCGCGCTCGCGGTGACTGGCTCGGAGAAGCCCTCCAGCTCGCCAAGGACCTAGACGTCGCCAGCACGCTGGAGACAATCCGCGCACTGAAGGAAGTCGTGAGCTCCGCTCACATCGAAGAAGTCCCCTCGGACACCGAGTCGCGCGCCTCAAAGCGCAGCAAGCTCAGTGACGACGACATGGCCGATCGCATCGACGAGGTCATGCGCGATGAATATATCAGCGAGGACGACGACTTCCGCGATGCCAAAGAAAGGTCCATCGTCTGGGCAACAGACGAAGAAGACATCGACGCACACGACACCGAGTTAAACGGCATGATAGCGCAGGCCGCGGGCCTTGCACCCCCTATCGTCAACGAGAGCTTTCGGAACCCGCTAACGGGTGAGCTCCGCTGCATGGAGCCATACGATGGCTACGACGACTGGGGCAATGAGTACGTCACTCATATTCCTAACCCTAAGCAAGTTACTAACAGCGCTTTAACAGCCGCTTCTGACTTGCACAACGGCGCTCGGACATTTGTAAATGTACTTAGTAGTGGCTTAAAAAATGTACAATGTATTCATTCGCGCGACTACGCTGCATGCTCACGTTGTAAGGGTAAAGGAAACAATCGCTTCTCAGCGAATGAGTGGCTACTGGACTCAGGTGCATCTTTGCACATTACAAATGACATAAGAGACTTCTCAGAATTCGAGTACCTCCAGACTCCTATCCGTACTCAAACGGCACAACAAGGAGTGGTAGGAAGCATTATTGCGAAAGGAACTGTGTTCCTAAACTACCAAATAGACGAACAATGGCTGCAGACGCGCCTATATCCTGTCTATTATATGGAAAATTGCTCGGCTCGTCTCTTGTCATTGGGGATGTTCCTCCAAGACGGACTAGACTTGCGCGCAACAGCGCAGCATATCAGTCTGTATGAACCAGGAGCGCGGAAACCTTTATTCAGGTTTACACCGCAGCACCCGGACACTACCACCTTCACCCTCGTGGCTGAATCGGGTGAAAACGTTCAGAACATTTATGTGAATGTAAATGAAGTCGATTATTCGACTATGCATCGCCGTTTTGCGCACCCTTCTAAGGACGTGCTTGCAAAGGCGAAGGAGCATACATCTGGATTTCCCAGAAAGGTGGAGATTCCTAAGGACTCACCAATATGCCAAGGATGTGCAAAAGGGAAAATGCACTCTAAGTCTTTCCCGCCATCCAACTACCGGGCAAAGGTACCGTTTGAACTCATTCATTCGGACTTAAAATCCTTCCCAGTAGATTCCTATCATAAGTACAAGTACTACATACTGTACTATGATGACGCTTCATTGCACGCGTGGACTGTAAATCTGCGCAAGAAATCTGCAGCGATTACAGCCACAAGGCAATTCCTAGCCATGGTAAAAACTAAATATGGAAAGACAGTGCAGAAGTGGTTGTCTGATGCAGGGGGAGAATACGTCTCCGCTGCATTCAAAGACCTTCTAAAGGATAATGGCATAGAGATCCTTCAGAGCTCGCCGCATACTCCTCAGGAGAATGGCAGAGCTGAGCGTTTCAACAGGACGCTCATGGACAAAGCAGAGGCAATGCACCATGATGCTTGTCTACCTCCATCCTGGTGGGAATTCGCCGTGGATCATGCAGTCCATGTTTACAACAGGACGCCAATTCGTCGCCTTAATTGGCTTACCCCCTACGAATTGATAAATGGTGAACCGCCATCTGTGGCGCACCTGCGCGTTTTTGGCTGCGGTGCGTACGTCTTCATACCAAGGACGTTAGAAAAAACGGTTTATCGCCCAAATCGGAGCTGATGATTTACCTTGGGGGAGATGGCTCTACAGAGCGCACTGGCGGATGGCTCTTCATGAGAGCACCAGATAATGTTTTGTTCAGATCATCCACCGCGATGTTTGACGAAACTATGTTTCCTAAGTGCCCCTTGACAAATCGTCGGGGTACAACTCGAGTTTGGCCACCTCGAGAAGAAATGATCCCAGAAAATCAACCAAATACCACACCTCAGGTAGATGAGGATGAGGATGATGATCATCCAAAACATCACCTTCCTAAAAGGGGAAACGGTCATGTTCATGACGATGAGCAGGAGCTGCAGGATGCGCCCGTGGACCCAGTACCGCCGCCCCATGCACCGGTAGAACACCCTGCGCCCCCAGTGGAGCCGCGACGTTCAGCAAGGGAGCGGAGACCAGTAACTCGTAGAGGTAATGTCTATGGAGAGCAGCGGAAGCCCCAAGACATAGTAAAGGACATCGAAAATCAGGGGAGATGGAAAAAGATGGTCGGTGAGGATGCGGGTAGCTCCCGTACCAAAACCGGACCACAAAGGCAGCAAAGAAAACAGGTTCCCGGACCTAGTTCTGCGCCAAATCCTCCTCCACGCGACGAACCTGTCGAGTCCGCCCCATCCGATGAGGATGAAGCGCAAAGCGCTGAGTTACTACTGGCAGAATTATGCCGGGAAGGGGGAGTTAAGTTAGTCGAGTTGCTGCTTGCAAAAGCGCTACCCACCCTCGACAACGATCTACCAGACGGGACCAGCCCGAGAGAATGGTCATTCCGCGATATACTAAAGCTACCTAAAAAGGAGCTTGAGGAGTGGATGGCAGCGTGTCGCGAAGAACTTGAGGCACTTCGCAAACGCAATGTCTATGAACTGGTTGATCGTCCTAAGGGACGTAAGGTCACTAAAAACCGCTGGGTATTCGACGTCAAAACTGACGGTCGTAAAAAGGCCAGATTGGTCGCCAAGGGTTACTCCCAGATTGAAGGCCTTGACTATGATCAGGTCTTCTCTCCAGTCGTACGCTTTGAGACTGTACGTCTAATCCTCGCCTTAGCTGCGCTTGAGGATATGCACGTCTCCGGACTAGACGTCCGTAATGCCTATCTCTATGGCAAGCTCGACGAGGAAATTTATATGGAGCAGCCTGAAGGCTTTGCAGTACCAGGCCAAGAGCACAAAGTACTCCGGTTACTTCGCGCTCTCTATGGACTTAAGCAGGCAGGGCTTGCGTGGTGGCGCACCCTCAATGAGTCCCTAAAGGAACTTGGCTGTAAACGCCTTGTATCCGATGCCGGAATATTCGTCTATAGGACAAAAGATGGTCGCTTCGTGCTGATCATTGTCTATGTAGACGATGCCATATTTTGTGGCAAGGATAAGACCCTAGTCCTTTCATTAAAGGACCGCTTCATGAAGAAGTGGGAGTGTCGTGACTTAGGCGACGTCAAGGAATTTCTGCGCATGCGCATAACTCGGAAAGGCCGCGAAATCCATTTGGATCAATGCGCCTACCTTGAGAAAGTGCTGCAGCGCTGTGGCATGCAGAACGCAAATCTGCGCCAACTCCACTCCCTGCTGGATACAAGCCTGTTGCCAATACTGGCACGGCTGACCCAGCGCTTCGAAGCAAGTACCAGACCGTCATCGGTTCCTTGCTATATCTAATGCTTGGAACTCGACCTGACATTTGCTACGCCGTGACATTACTTGCGCAATTTGCAGCAAATCCGTCACAGGACCATTTAAACAGAGCGCTGTATATCTGCCGCTATTTAATTGGTACAAAATCCTATGCGCTAGTTTATGAAGGACAAAGCGGCAATGGATTATTGGCGTGCACTGACTCTGACTGGGCAGACAGCCCAGAAGCCAGAAAGTCACGGTCTGGGCACTTCTTAAAGTTCGCGAACGGCGCATTCAGTTGGCTGTCTAGAAGACAGAAGACAGTTGCCCTGTCATCCACTGAAGCTGAGTATATGTCGCTGAGCGATTGCTCGCGACAAGTAGCTTGGATAAAGATGCTCCTAGAGGAGATTGGCTACAAACTCGGCCCGCTGCCCATCTGCTCGGACAATCAGGGAGCAATATTCATTAGCTCAAATCCCATCACGGAGCGTCGGTCTAAACACATTGACATTCGCTACCACTACGTGAGGGAGCTAGTAGAGGACAAGAAAGTCGAAGTCTTCTACGTAAGCACTGATGACAATCCGGCAGACTTGTTCACTAAGAACTTGGGTCGTATCAAATTCCTCAAATTCAGAGGAATGCTCGGACTAAGATTCTACGATTAGAAGTCCAGCATAGTCGGCTGCACTATGCGCCATTTAATGCTTGCGCGCATCTACCGCTGCACTTAGCAAGGGGGAGTGTTGAACAATAGAGAGCGCCTAACTAGGCAGCCGAGTTCACACACCGGTACTCCGGGTAACAGGAGTAACATATGCATCGTAGATAGAATCACATGCATCAGGATTGGTACTATACAGTAGCTTAGTCAGACGGTCTCCTACATGTATATAAGGACCCCTGTAGCGTAGTACAATCCAAGTCGCCCAACAGCAACTTTGTGTGCATCAAGCCTCACAGCTCAACAACCAGGTAAGTTAGCATCCCGCTACACTGCGTAAGGAAGCCTGCTCGTCAGGTTCATACTGACAAAGATGGTCCTATGCGTACTCAAACAGTCAATGGTGGTTTCAAGTACTTCATTTTGTTCCTGGACGACTACACTAGTCTAGGACGAGCCTATTACCTTCGTCATAAGTCTCAGTTGCTCCAAGCGTTCAAAGACTTTAAGGCATGGGCTGAGAATGTTACTGGTTATAAACTCATCAATGTACGCTCGGATCGAGGGGGGGAATATACTTCTGACGCTTTTACGGCCCGTCTTACATTCTATGGAATAGTTCATCAAAAGACGGTAGCACACTCGCCTCAGCAAAATGGGCGAGCTGAACACTGGAATCACACGATCATGGAAAAGCCTACGGCTATGCTTCACCATGCTGGTCTTAGTCACAGTTTTTGGCAACTTGCAGTTGATACCGCCGTTCATATTTACAATCACCAGCCTATGTGATGCCTTAAGTGGCAATGCCCGATAACTCTCTGGGATGGCACGGTCCCAGATATCTCATACTTCAGAGTATTCGGTTGCAAGGCATTCATGCATGTGCCAAAGGAACGAAGACAAGGGAAACTCGATAAAAAGGCAATTGAGATGATCTTCGTTGGATATGAGCAAGGCTCCAAGGGCTACAAGTTCTGGGATGCCTCCAGTCGACGGATCATTGTGTCTCGTGATGTGACCTTTGATGAAGACTCCTTTCCCGCACGCAAGGATTTGGCTAACCCGAAGACTCTGGGTCCGCCATTGTTCAATCCTGTAGACTCTGATTCTGAGGATGATGACGAGGAACAGATCAAAATTCCATCTCCTCTACCAGTAGAGAGCGAAGATGTTTATGAGGACATTGACAAACAGGAACCAGTGGGAGAACCTGAGAGACAGCTCCCTGAACCTGCACAACGTCCTCAACCTGTTCAACCTCCTCAGCCTGTATATACTTGCCCTCGTCGTGAGAATGCTGGGAGGAACCCAAACAGGAATAGGGACAACGTTCATGGTGATGAGCCTCCGGCTCGGATCGACCGTCGAACTGACTCTCATGGCAGGCTCTCAAGGAGGCCAATTACTCTGAATCGGTTCCTACCTCGCGTTCAGATGCAAGGAAATCCCCTGAGTGGGACCACTGGCACGCCGCTGAAGGCTCTGAGATGAAGTCTCATGAGCAAAACGGCACCTGGATCTTGGTTCCACGTCCCAAGAACAGGAAGATAGTCAAGAATAGATGGGTGTAGACGTGAAAGCATGATGGCTGGTACAAGGCCCGGTTAGTAGCCAAGGGCTTCACTCAAGTCTGGGGTGAAGATTACCATGAGACTTTCTCTCCAGTCGCTCGTTTTGAGTCTTTGAGATATATGTTTGCACATGCTGCACTCGAAGACTGGGAGATGGACTCAATGGACGTTAAGACAGCATTCCTCAACAGTGAACTCGAAGAGGAAATCTACATGGAACAGCCTGAAGGCTGGGTAGTTCCAGGCAAGGAGGATTGGGTCTGCCTCCTCAAGAAGGCCATCTATGGTCTTAAACAAGTGTCTAGACAATGGAACACTAAGATCCACCGAACTCTTTTGAACCAAGGGTTCATACGGACATATTCGGATGCCGGAGTTTATGTTTACTCCAGTAAAAGCAATGGTCAAGTCTGCTATGTAGTCCTCTATGTAGATGACTTATTGCTCCTTGGAGATTCTAAATCATTCATTGAACAAATAGAGAATCATCTCAAGAAGGAGTATCAGATGACCTACCTTGGACCAGTAGAGTGTTTTCTAGGACTTAGGATTCATTGTAATCATCAAAAGCGACAGATTCTAGTTGACCAATCTGAATACGTTCAGACTGTTTTGGAGAGGTTCCAAATGTCTAACTGCAAACCTGCAAAGACACCTCTACCTGCTGGTTCAGTTTTGGAGAAGAACACGGAAACCACAACGGATGTGTTCCATACAGAGTACCAGAGTGTTATTGGAAGCATCATGTATGCCATGCTCGGTACATGGCCTGATCTCGCTTTTTCCATAATGAGACTTGCCAAGTTTGCCTCGAGCCCATCAAAGCATCACATGCGCCTCACACAATATGTCTTGTGCTACCTAAGGGGAACAAAGGACTATGCGCTTTGTTACGACGGTGATTCCAACTCCGGGTTAATTGCCTATTCAGACTCGGACTGGGCAGAAAATCATGACAATAGGCACTCCACAAGCGGCTTTGTTTTCCTCATGGCCAATTGTGTCGTTTCTTGGGTTTCCAGATGCCAACCTACCATTTCCCTCTCTTCAACGGAAGCAGAGTACAAAGCAGCCTCTGATGCATGTCGTCAAATGGCTTGGCTTAGGAACTTTGGACAGGAGCTTGGTGACAACATGACTGCTCCCACTCCCTTGTGTCTGGACAATCAAGGAAGCATTTTCCTTGTGGTTAATCCTGCCGTGGACCGCCGCACAAAACACATTGAAATATGGTATCACTTCATCCGAGAATTCTATGAGAAGGGTGAAACCAACATTTTCTTTGTTGCGAGCAAAGACCAGCTTGCAGATGCGTTGACCAAGAACATTCCACTCTCTGGAATAGAGAAACTTCGAATGACAACTGGCATGGTCATAGTGTCTTGAACAAGTGGGAGTGTTGAACTTCTACCATTTCAGGCGTTATCTTATCAGGCTTGCCTGATATGGACTTACATTGTGTTCTGCAACGCTACGTACCGTATTGTACGCTTACTCTCTTTTCGCTCTTTATCTTATCTATAGGACTCGATTATCTCTCGTCCTATCTCAGTAGATTAGATACCGGACATCCGGGCCTCCGCTCCTTAGCATATGATATTGCCGGTTACCTGGAGTTCCGGACTTCCACCTTACTAATGATGACTCACGTAGATTATGCTCATGACTCATCATGACTCGACCATCAGGTGATGGTCTCGCACATGTATATATACTGGGCTGGATATGCCCTCTAATGAATCGTTCCTTCCTCTGCTCTCCCATGTGCCTAACGGGTCCCTCAGCAGTTCCCTCACAGGTTCGTTCACAGCCTTTACAGCCACTTCCAATCCACTCCTTCAACGATGGGCATGCAAGCTGGAGGCTGCATTCTGCAGGGTGCAGGCAGAATTCGATCAGCGGGTGGTCGAAATCAAGCAAGCACATACTGCAATGAGGAAAGCGAAGATGGACACGGAATCTTTGCGCATCGCACAGATCGCGCTGATCTTGGATGCACAGAGGATTCATGAGATGACGAACAAACAACTCACCGACCAGCTTGAAGTCTTGTGGCAATGGGATGGTCCGGATAAGAAGAAGCAGTGCTTACCCTTGAAGAGCCACTTCTCTGGCTTGCGCGATGTATGGAGGGAGAAGCTCATCGAATTGGGCCGGGTGTTTGTTGTGAAACATAACCTCGTTGATGGTACAAAGTTTATTGACATTTTAGAGCATGCATCGACAGCATGTAACATCGCTTCGGACTGTACTACACTCAGCCTTAGCGTCCCGAACGAAGGCCCACAGGTGGAATATGACAGTGATGATTATTGACCTCATCTGGGCAAGGGAATGTTCATAGTAAAGCACAGCTAGTACCTACCATCCATCTCTGCAACAATAGACACATACATTGTTTGTATTATAAAGCTACGAGCTACTACTCGCCATCCGCCGCAGTGATCGAGAGTGGGTCAGTCCCAAAGCGCGGTTTGGCGGATGGGAAAGTTACATAAGCATCACACGTCCTAACCGCACGATGCCCCTCCCCATAAGGAGCCGCTGCTCAGGTCCTAGTCACCCTTCAAGAAGAGTTCTATCGCTGTGTCTCCCTTCGGCCCACACCATGGCTTCTCTCCGTCATCCCGCTCGGGTGTCGCAGCCCTACCGACCGTCTTTCTACAATACTCCTGGACTTACTGACGGAGCCAAGTCGATCGACTTGGACTACAGGGATAGCCGCAACCTCACACCTCTGGGCCGCGACGATAGCTTAGAAGGGATAGTCGTAGCGGTTGACGATACAGAATCAGATAACGGGCAACTACTACACGGTGAGTAACTGTCTGGTTTACATATCGCCTGCGTTCCCGACTCTTGCACAGAGTACTCGGACTCAGAAGCACGTTCGAGCTCCTCCAACGCGGACACCGCCAACGCCACCAATACAGACCAAAGCGACGCGTACGATACCGACAACGAACACCCAGAGACTGTACTTCAAAAGGTCTTCTCCGATCTACTCCTGGACCCGGACTGGCCGTACATTCTGGACGTTCAGAGAGTGAGTGGCTATTACATCAGCGCATGCCTTGCATGTCTGATTACGCAGTAGACTATCGAGCTGGAACCGAGCGACTGGGATCAGCTTGTTGAAGACGTGCTCCACCGGGACGACGACCTCTACCGCCTCTTCTCGTGAGTCCCTGGCGCAGGTAGTACATGTTTGGGCTTAACCGCTTCTCCCTCGCCATAGCTTCCAATATAACTGCGATCGCCGTGTCCTCATCATGTCTACCCCTACCCTCCTTCACGAGAAGGTGTCCAACTTCATGGCCTCTATCGTTACTACGCGCTACGGCGAATCTTACGTCCTGAAAGTGCCTGGGTTGCAGGGTGTCCTATCTACCGAGACGAAGAGGGAGTTCGTCGGCCCTCTTCCTGCTCCTAACGACCCTTCCAGCCATGTGCGAAGGCAGATCGGGCCTGCGCTGTTAGTCCCTGACGGCGCTGTAATTCTGAGCTTCCCGGACCTTTTGCGCTGCAAGAACAACATTCTGCGGAGCAAGTACGGTGAACACGTAGTCGGAATATTTGAGAAGGGTTTCTACGAGCCTTGGGAGCATGTTCTGTATCGGGTACGTAGCGGTTTAGCTGCAGTTCGAATGTCTCTAAACATGTCTATAGTTCGGCCAGTACAGTGGTCCCAGGACGTTGAACCAAGACCCTAAGGACTTGCCCGTGTTCATGATGACGATCAAGATCATCGAGCATCCGAAGTACCACTCTCCATTCCCCTCGAACAAGCCTACGCCTCCACAAAAGAAAGTGTTGCGGGATCGCTGGTCGCCGATTGAGGACGACACGCTGTGCATGCACGACCCTGGCGATCCGAAGGAGAGGCTGACTGGCAAAGTTACCATCGGCGAGCACACGTTCTGCGGGGAGCTCGAGGCGTACCTGGTGCTGATATCGTTCGCCAACCAGCACCGAGCGGCGTTGAAGCGGGGCTACCAGGCTCAATGGACGTTGCCGCGATGGGTGGAGGAGGGCTTTGGGATTGTGAGTTGAGCAGCGCGAACTCTGGTTGACTCTGAACTCACAGTATACCAATTTTCTAGAAGTTACAAAAGAAGTACGAAGGCGCTGAAGAACAACAACTCAAGGAGTTCACAAGCCTCTGGCAGACGGTCTTCTCGATGTACCAGTCTCGCCTCTGGGAGAAGGGAGGTAATGCTTGGCAGGCCTATGACAAGGCCCAGAAGGATGCCGGCGTCGACGTGTACAAGCAGGAGGGCGTCGCCGTAGCGTGGAATGATTTCATGCGCAGGGCTCCGTTCAGAAATCCGGGAGCACAGAGAGCGAACGTGGGTGAAGTGCCGGTGGACGAGTTCATCAAGTTCATTGAAGCCGGTGCGGTGTCTACGGCGAAGCAGCGTTTCGAGACCTTCAAGAGGGAATGCTGCGGGTACTCGCAGGATCCGCCTGCTGCCGAGATAGACGAGAGCGTGGACTTGCTGGACGAGAGCGATGCGCACGACCAGTACTTGAAGCGAAAGCTGGAGCAGTGGGAGGAACTGCACGAAGAGCGCGAGCGCGAGTTGAAGCGTCATCGTGATGTCTCAAACGAACCGGAGTCTGAGTGAGTGTTCTTTCCGTCGAAGAAGGTTGAGGTGTACTATCTGTGCGGACTTGGACATCGCGTGTCGTGTGTCGTACGTTCGGGCAATTCACTCTACGCTCCGTACAACCTCACCTAGGCACCTCGTCCTCCACCTTCACATTGTCCCTGGTAGTCTTGCTGTGGTATAGCTGTCCGTACTTCTCTCCAAACTTGCTCGCCGTATCGCTTATCGCTCGCCGTACCGCACATCCTGTTATATCGCTCGTCAGTAGGCTCGTCATGTAGTACTGTGATGTCTGTTGTACGCTTGTAACATTACGCACTCTCGGAATACACGCTACGTCAATGGGTTATTGGACTCCAAGGCGCGTAGCTGCACCAGAAGATGAATGCATTGCTTGTGGCTATTTGCCCTAGTCTCCCCAGGCAGATGTAGACAATTCCTTCAACCTTCGTGCCTCAGGATATCCTTGTCTGACGTCTGCTATCTACTAGATTCAAAGCGCAGAATGTACATAAGTAGATGTATTTGTCACGTGCGCACGCGGCAGGCGGTACTGGCAATACTATTTCGGACCGGTCAGTCGGCAGGCCCTAGAAGTCGGCGGTCACGGTGGCGTCACACAGTTCCCACGGCATCTTTCAAGGTCCGCACGGCAGTCCTTCCGAGCCACCGTCGGCGTTCGCGCGCGCAGATGCATGTCGGGCTCAGGGCTCAGGACATTCATCGCAACTACTGAATGTATTTAAGAGTAGTGCGATACAATAACTAGGATATGTACATGTATATACTATGAGCAAAGAGACTAAGATTATACAAACGGAGAGTAACAAGTTGTATGTACTGTACTGTAAGAATTAGTGGCGAAGTTAGGGGTGGATGTGCGCAGTCCAGTACTACTCGCTCGAATGCAAATCCGGGTATCGAGGCTGTGATGCAGGCGACATCAGACGTGTCGGATGCAGCGAAACAGGTAGTGGCATCGCAGTGTTAGAAGCCTGTGCCTCCGGGGCAACGGCTGGTCCAGCTTGACGTGTCGATGCACTCGACGTTGACGTCGACGAGGACGCGACAGTCTGTTCTTCATCCGAGTCCCAGGCACACCCATAGGCATGGTATGCGCAAACGGCTTCCTCGAATGATCCCAGATCCGAAGACATCGCAGGGATCGTCCATACCGCGCGTTGTCCCTAGACATAACATGCGCGAGGTCGTCCAGGGCCCTTGCGCTCGGGGTGGTCACGTTTGTACTGAAGTGGTAAGCGGTTCGAGGAGATACTGGACTGCGCATGCAGTGGAGATGACTGCGAATAACGAGCCAAGCCACTGTGATTGTCGGAAGCTCGAACTGGGAATGAAGGTCGGACACGAGCTCGCTCGCCGCTGCAGACATGTCAAGCCGTCCCGAAGGAAACATAGCTTGAGCATAGTTCCAGAACGCCGATGTAGAGATACACAGAGAAACCCAGGGTCGGTCTTCGAGTCGATGAGAACACAGGCGAGGGAGAATTCGCCAACCAACATAGATACTCGAGTGTGGCGTCGACAGCCTCCAGGCGTCCCAGATGGTTGTCAAAGATGAGAAGAGCTTGTTCTTTAATAACATCGTTGGTCGCGGGCGGAGCTGTATGCATATGAGCGCGGTGCTGAGTATGCGCAGAACCGACTAAGTCAGTCGTCCTCACCGACGTCTCAAGCCGCCCCGCTGTCAATCACAGATTCGGAGCCGACATCTGCTCCTCGGTCCTCCAGGAATATATGAAACTCTGTATAGATTTGATTCAGAACCCGAAGCGTCATGATTCCGCGCGAGAGCCATGGTTCAAAGAGAGGCACCATGAAGGATGCGATGTATGTCGACAACAGGGAAGGCGGTCCACGCGAGCCACCGAAGAAGCGGAATAGGACGAGCACAGCGCTTGCGCGCAGGTTATCGAATTGGTTGCGGGAAAGTGCGGCGTGGAGGGAAGAGGTATAGAGCAACATGTCTCGGTGGTATGCGTCAACGTCCAGGCCGCGCACGGAAGTGTTCTCCAACTCGAAGTGGATCTCTACGACCTGCAGCTGCGGGCTCGCAATCTGTGAGAACAGTGTTAGAAGGACTTGTGAACCCATGACATGTCCAGCAGCGAGGCTATGTTCAACCTAATCAATAGACGTGCGAGGTTGACGTTGCGAGTAAGCGGAGCAATATAAGGGTCCTGAGTGTGGTCACTTAGCATACTCGTACAATGCATGCATGCAATACTTAGACTCATCTGCAGAGGTGTAGAAGCTTCGTAGACACAGCGCCATTTGAAGTGCTCCAGCGTCGCTCCACATTCGTCTAGCAACCGCCGAACGACGTGTTGCAGCGCAGTTGAGGGTGCGTCCGAGATGTAGAATCCGGTGTAATGCCGCAGACCTGAGCGACGCCGTGGACGCGGACCAACAGGGACCCTCCTACTAACAGTTCACGTACCCCGCAGAAGACTTGAGAGACGAAGATAACTTGCCTGTCGGCGGCTGTCGCGCCGCCGGCAACCTCCTGTGTGAACATCATGAGGTAGCCCGAATCATCGCGCTGGCTTAACTCTATTTGTTCCTGCTGCGCGAGGCGCGGAGGGGGCCGTGCAGCTCGTTGGATACGCTGGACATGCACTGGCAGGCGGAGGTGATGTGCTAGTTGCTGCTCCCGCGCGCACCCGCCACTGGCAAAGGCGAGTGATGGTGGCCACAGTGGCGTGACTGGCTCACAAGAGGGAGTGCAGCATTCGTCCCCGAAGAGTCAGAATGAAGGCCCGCGCTGCTTGTTTACGAGCCCGAACACACCGCAAAGGGTCCTCGTGAGCTGCGCCACAGACGGTATCAGCTACCTGATTGGGTAAGACTATTAATAGCGACAAACATTCGCACAGTGTGAAGGCGCCCGGCGACATTCGTGAGAACCTTGCTCTGCGAGCAAGGGACAGCGGATGGAGGGCAACCAGGGTCGATCCGGTGAGTGCCGTTGCGTCTTCTGTCGGGCCTCATGGGACTCTTTTTTATTTTATTTTGTATTTTTTAAATTCTATGGATTTATACTCCATACTCTAAGTACATGCAGAGTATCTACTGATTCCCTCAGTCATTCCTTTCCACCCCCGAAGGGGGCGGTGTTGCTGCGAATAGAATCCCGAAGTCATCAAAGAATTTCTCATTCGCTTGTTCCTCTGCATCTAACAACCGCCCTTCAGGCAAGATGAACCCCCGATGAGGGAGATCCACCCACCCCTGGTCTAGATGTGCAGTAATAAGTTCCTCCTCCTCTAATTGAGAGGCACGAGTCGAGGATAGGATCCTCGTGGTTGACTGGGGTGATTTCATGTTCCTCCGCTTGTGACGGAGGAACTACTTCCTCTCCCAATACTCCATAATCAAGGTCCATGACCCCGCCGATGGGAACATGGACGAAGAGCTCGTCCGCAAGTTCATTTCGTTCACGCACTTCACGCCTGCCTTCCTGAATATCCTCAGCATCCCTGTACTGCCACGTTCTGTACAGTTCTTCTGCGAATTTCTCTGCCTTCGACGAATCAAATGCCACCACATACTTCTTGTGGTCTTCCTTTTGGGACTTTTTATGTTCCTTCTCTGAAAGCCTTGTTGAACTTCTACCATTTCAGGCGTTATCTAATCAGGCTCTCCTGATAAGGACTTATCTTATGTTCTGCTATGCTACAATATGTAGATTACATTCCTTTTGGTTCTTGTCTATAGATAGCTTATACTGAGTTCCATTTGGCATTCCACTTGGTATCCATTTGGTACTCCATTCGGCATTGGAACTCCGTTCCCTTGTCATATGATATTGACGGTTATCTATAGTTCCGTTTACCGTCTTACTAACGCTTACTCATGAAGCTTACGATGATGACTCACGACTCAGGCCTCATCTGATAGGCATACTGTACAATCAGATAATGCCTTCCTCTCATGTATATATACTGGGCTCAGATGCCCTCTAATGTTATTGTTCCTTCCTCTGCTCTCCCGTGTGCCTAACGGGTCCCTCAGCAGTTCCCTCACATGTTCATTCATCGCCTTTACAGCCACTACCAATTCACTCCTTTCAACAAAGCCTATCCCATTCCTTCTGGAATTCCAGAACTTTGCCAGCGCACCATATTGTGTGCGCTTCAAGCCTAGCCCATGCCATGGTGTGCTCATTGCCCTGGGCTCGATCCTCCTTACATTTGGAAAGGATCTCTGCCCACTCAAAGGTGCCAACCATGGGGTTGATCCGAAGGAACTCCATGACGTCAGCAGAGGACCACCCTCACTGTTGCCTAGAATACCAAGACATGCCTTTTGCAAGGTCCCGTTTGGAGAATGGGCCCACAAAAGGCTTACACTCATACTTTTTGTGCCTCATATAATACAGGCACTTGAAAAGTATGTGATTGTGGGTTTCCCTGTACCCGTTTCGGAGGAGGTACAGACATTTATCTGATTCTCCTGGCTGGAGGAGCTTGAAGCACTTCTTGTACTCCCCACATGGGAAATGCTCAGTGATGACCCATGTGAACTGGGCTACCTCCTTGTTACAAAACTTAGTGGGGAACACAAGTTCCTCATAAGTCTTATCCTCGCCGTCTGCAGTTTTCTTGCTCAGATCGACTTTCCCTATGGTAAGGAAGGGTGATTTACCCATGGTGCAAGGCTTCAACCCCTCATCCCACCACAAACCATACCCTAAATACGCACTATGGCAAGTGCGAATAGATTTGTCAGGGACCCCCGGGACTCCCGCCACCAGTGTGCGCTTAACTTTGTACTTGAGGCCGGCAATGTCCGACCAGTCATCTATTACTTTCTGGCGGATCTCTTGTCCCCGGAAAGCAAATGATTTGTAATCAGGCAATGGTTCGTCTGATTTATTTATGTTGGAAGCGAGTTTGTCCACATACTCGTTCCATTGAATACCAACATGAGATGGGCTCCACAAGAATACAACCTTATGGTTCATTTCCTTCAAATATTCACTAATCCACACACCATGAAGTTGACCGGAGCCAACCCCACTAGGCTTCATAGCGCGCTGTAAATTGCCAATATTATCACTGGCAATTACTATAGTGTGATCTGATGGGCGGATCACATCCATGGCTGCCTTGACGCCGAGGTAACATGCCTGCACCTCTGCGTCAAAGCTCGTGCACTTCCTGGACATCCAAGAGTCCTCCGAGATCAACTCGTCGTTGCACATGATAACATACGCACCCAACACCCTTGTTTTCTGCAAGTTTGGCTTGCCTTTGACCTGAAGATAACCATCATCCTCTCCAGGGATGACAGACCTGTCCAACCATATCATCAGAACATTTCTGTCATGCATGTATGTGGATGCCACAGGCGTCCATGTGTTATGAATCCAGTCCTTGAAGTCATTGCCAACTTTTCCGACTTTTCCACCCTTTTTCTTTGGGATGGCTTTTATGTCATCATCATGATTATCCCACTTGTCACGATAAAACAACACATGTTCAATGGTGTCATCACCATCTCGGTCTATCAACCTGTCACCAGGCCTGCAAACCAACACTAGGACATGGGATCTTTCATCCGTTGTCTTGGCCATCCTCTCAAAGTGCACCATGGGGGACTTTGATTTACTGCGCCATCCTACGCGGAAAGGCATTTCAGCATTGAGGTCCGATGTGGGAATGTCCAAGAGTTCCCATTCATGACTCATTAACGCCTGGGTAGGATGACCCGGGTGCAGAGTTTTGATATGGAGAGCATGCTTCTCCATGTATCTTGTGATATTCACCTTCACCGGAACCACTCCGGTGATCAATTCCATGGCTCCAATTGGGGTCGTTCGAAATGCCCCCATGATCCATCTGATGGCTCGGGATTGCGCCCCTTGCATCTCTTTCGCAATCCAGCCTATGCCTTTCCACCCGGGCTTCCACCACAGGTGCGCTCCATAACACATGAGTGGAAGCATATGTGCTATATATAATTGTCTCTTCTGAGTGGGGGTGAATCCACAAAGAGAATTTCCAAGCATGGTGAGAGTGGACACCATGCTAGCCACATTAGCCACATAGAAGTGGATATGAGACTTGAATAATAACTTGGGGTCCAAAAAGAACCCTAGATACCTCATTGACAACTTGGGAACGATACAATTGATCTTTTGATCAATCTCGATCACTACATCTGGGCCTGTGGGCTTATCCGGCTTCCATGGTTTCCGCTTCTGCCAGAAGTGCATGACTTCCACCTTGTCTGCTTCCACTCCCAACCCGACCCATAATAGGTCACCATTGAGAGAGTGAAACATGATTTGCAGGTACTCCACATTGAGTTCCACCTGCGTGATGTTGCGCCATATCATTGACTTCAATGGAGCGGCTACCATGAATGCACCATCATCCACATAGAACTTCAGTGTGCCATTCCCAGGCATCTTACGATCCACTGGGAAATGCTTATGTAAGATTGGAGCAATGTATAGCCCCAATCCCATCGGTGAGAAGGCTGACCCCTGGCCCACTCCCAATGGCGTGGGAGTGGCATCCATGAGCTTGCCATTGAACAGATACCGTGTAAATCAGCCCTTTAGATAATCAGCAAAGAACTCCACTATGTCCTCCGCAAATCCTTCCCGCCTTAACATTGCAACGAGAATGTCATGATTTAGAGATGGGTAAAATTGAGACACATCCAACAGCAACATTGATGGAGTGAGATCTTGCGCCCAGGCTTCATGTGCAAAGTGCACAACTTCAATGCCAGCATCAGTGGTACTATGTTGCATTGTACTGCCGTACTGACATGGGTGCATGATGCCGAGTTTCTGAGCATCAAACTGCATGCACTTCGCAAGTATCTTTTCAAATAACTTGCCAAACAAACTGAGGAGAAATATCAGTTGATACGCCTTAGCTTTGGTGTAATCCGGCTTGTTAGGCTTAGGAATCACAACTGTTATAGACCACTTAAAAGCAGTATGGAATTTATGCTTTTTAATGCAGGCATTAAAGAAAGCTTTAAAGAATTGGTAGACCTTAGGTCCCCAATGGATATATGTGACATTATCATTCTCGTCTGTTTTCTTTTCTATATAATGGAATATGGTTTTAGCCCATAACCAATTGATGTGATCTTCCCCACCGACCGAGGTCTTACTTGTGTCTGCAAGGTTCTCAGATATCTCCTCATTGGAGATGTCATTGAATGTGCGAGTTTCCCATTCAGGAAGCTCGTCCATAATGCTCATGTCTACTTGTTGGGGGACCGACGGAGTGAACTGCTCCCGGAATTCCATTTGAAGGTCTTCCTGGCTAAGACAGTGCCATCAGCATGCTTGATTTGCACACTAGAGTCAAGCTGTCTAGGCCGTGTCCACACAATGTAATTAGATATGAGTTGCAGGTGCACGTGAGCGACAATCTTATCAAAGAAGACCCTTTTAGTGCACTTAGAAGCAGCTGCTACCCACTGGCTGTTGTGGAACTAGGTTGACATGCACATAAAAGGAAGCAAGAGGGTCTCGCCGGGAATTACCCCATATGGACAGAGGCTGAGTGAGTATGATACTCACCCTCAAGGCTTAGCAGACTTGAAGTCAATGTTCAGCAGACTAGGAATAGATCACTAGCACTCCAAGTTAATATTACTGAATAGTGAACGAATACATGTGCTTACCTAGCACCCCAAGAGGACGAGATGGAGTGCTAGGACTACGAGCTACTCTACTTATACCCCTGAGGTTTAGGGCAGGACTCCTACATCAGACAGCCGTCACATGCATGAGGTACTTATGCTATTGGCTATCTACTGATGATGCGAGATGATGTGATCTACCATAACTCCGGTCTTGGGATATGAGTCAATGAGTCATGTGCTACAAGATAAACCCTAGTATGTGGTTACGTCACATGACTAGTCCAAATGCCGTTCCAGGCAAAGTTCTTATCAAGTGTATAGTACAAGTCCATTGTAAAGCAAGATAAAATAGTAAAAATATAGGCAAAAATAGGGCCTAGCCGTGCCTACCACGACACTGGCATGCTGATTTCACGCCCTTTTGCATGGTATCATGTAAATCATTATACCGTTCATATTGGACACTTTGTCGTCCCAGAGTGCGAAAAGCCAGCCCTCTTAGCTTTCGCAATAGTTTAGTCCTTTTACGGGCTAAATGCAGACTTTTGGAGGCCTGCGCGCACTCCTCATTCCACCACATCTTGGAATGACTGGTGCGATTGGGTTTGGAAGCCACAGCTCTTGAATACCAGAGAATAATGCTTCCCCAGTGTTCTCGATATCTTGTGCGCTCTCCCACTCAAGTGGGAGACCCACAATTAATTTAGCCACATCCTCATTGAATTTCCAAGAACCCTTGGAAACTCAACCAAGCGTGGGTTCGATGTTGGGTGCTCTGCCTGCAACCCCCTCCAGACCAAGAACAAATGATCGCTCTTGTGCCTAGCTCCATCATGTTGAACCCTAAAGTCCTGTATCTTGTAATCGCCTGCCTCTCTTCCACACCAAGTCCAGTGTGTAGCGAGGCAGTGCCACATTGTTTGACTGCCATGTAGGTGGCCCATCCTCACTGTTAACCAGGAGGAGTTGGAGCTCAGCAGCGAGGTCCAATAATTCTCCGCTCTTCTGAGCATGAGGCAGGTTCATGTTGTGTTCCCATGTGTGCTTATCCCATGAGGCATGGTGCAAATTAAAATCTCTGCACATCATAGAGATGGGAGGGAGGTGCACTGAAACATTCAGCAGGTGCGAACCTGCCACATGTTCATTGCTGTCATTGTACACATTGAGAACCGTGAATGGTCCATCAGGCATGTTGATACTAACCAACAATGTGTCATTATGTGACACATTGCCTGTGATTACGTGAGGTGAAGTGCCTCTCCATTTACGGTTGACATAAGTTGCCACCCGTAAATCCTTGCTTGCACCATAGCATGTGAAATTACGATGAGCACATGTTTGTTCATACACATCACCCTTCTTGTTCTTACTGGAGACGACCATTTTGATCTTTCCCCAGAATATTTCCTGGACACATATAATGTCTGCATCGCAGTACTTTTTGAGAAGCTGGGTAGTGTTCTTATGAGACTTCTGCATGTTCGCTGAAACACACTGAATAGTATATTGTGGAGCCGCTTCGGCTTCCACTTCCACGTCCTGATGTACATGTTCCGGTGCACCCTCGTGCCTGTATAAAATATGATTCAAATTTGGAACGGGGCCGGCTTCCACATCACCTGCTGCCTCCACTCCCAACTCCTGATCCAATTCTGCTAACAGCTGATCCGTGACGGCCATCCACTCTGCATTCCGGTCATGTGGCTCCGGTGAGGAAAGGGACGCACTGCGCGCTGAAGCCCCCCATTCAGCCCCATTGTAGGTTGTCATTAATAAGGAAACTACTCACGAGATTAAGCATCCATGACCATGCCAGTCACTTCTGCAAGTCCTTGAGACACGTCTTTGATGAACACTGTCTCCACTGTCTTCCTTGCCTCCTCAGAAGCCTTCTGAGCTTCTTTGAGTGTTTTCTTGATGGAGTCTAGCTCCTTCTTCTCGCGTGCGAGCTGATCCTTCACTGACTCCACACATGCAGAATGGTTCTCGATCCACTTCTTTCCTGACAAGTGTTGCCAGAACTTGCAGTTAATGTGATCCAAAGGGCCATGACCCTTTGCCTTGCAGTTGGGGCAGTAAGCGTGCTCCAGTGGACATTCGTCTGGAGTATTGCCACTGTGAAGGGAGATCCCCGCACAACAGAGAGCAGAGCTCTCGTGCGCGAGGTCTTGATGCTTGGACCCACAATGGCCACAAAACAGGCCCATCTGCGAGCACTGGCCAGCGAAGTGACCCCACCGCCAGCACCTCATGCAAGAGGGCATCGAGTTCCAGGCCAAGAGGCGCCAGATGTGGTAAGCACGACCAAAGAGTTTGATCGCAAACTTATCTGAACAGACGCATTCCAAAATGGAGCCGTGCACCGTATCCTTGATGTAGCATGCCCACACGCCTGAGCTGCCTGGGTTGCCTTCAAATTTCGCGACCGGCGCAGAAGTGAATTCCAACATGAAATTGGCGAACTCCTTTGTTTGCTTGTCTGTCTTGGCGCTAGCTTGGAGCTCCGCCCACACTTTGTGCTGCGAATACTCCCTGACCGTGGTGCAGCCGCCCAGAGTTGCAATCTGGCGCATCTTGGGGAATCCTTCGATCCTGACCCACGTGAGCAGTGTTGCAAAATTGACTGAAGCCACCGTGCCCGGAAGCTTCAACATGAGCATATTGACAACAGAGTTACACACTCCAACAACCTCCTCCGATGAAGGGCGGGCGAGGAACTCCATGATGGCGTCCTTGCCCGAATGCTTGATGATGGCCTTGAGGGGCACGTTCACAGTAGCGGCGGTGAGGCCTGACTTTGCTGTGGCAATGATGTCATCGCTGGTGATGCTGGGAACACCCCCGCTGAAAGTGACGGAACTGCGCACCACGAGGGTGTGGACCATCTGCTGTTGGTTGCCCATGTATTGCATGTGCTTGATTGGCTTGCCCTTCTTCTCCTTCTTCTCGGGCTTCACCTTCTCTTCCGGGCCGGCAGAAGTTGCCTTCTGACCCACGGGGGAGCACCAGTGCCCACAGGCTGTGCGGCGGTTGGGAAGTGTGCACCCACAGGGCGCAGATCGAGGCCAAGACCCCAATCAATGGCTGAAGCCTCGCTGAGCTGGATGGTGGGAGCGAGCTCACCAATAGTTGCCACAGCATGGAGACGAGCCCAGTCAGAGACTGACTCCATCTTCTACTCTTCCGCAATCTCTCCGTCCTCTGGGGCGGAAGCAGCTGCCTGAGCAGCATTCTTGTCCCCACACGCCTTCTTGGGAGGCGGGGGACCATCCTTGGACATGCCCCCAGGGGCAGGCATCAGAGCGGGCACTGGGCGCTTACGCGGGTCCTGGGTGGGAGCCGAAGGCTCTGCAGGCTTAGGGGCCGCACTCTTGGGTGCGGAGATGCCAGAATAACTAGTGTTAGCTGTGGTCGCAGCCTTGAGGCTACCGAGTTCCTGGCGAAGCTCCTTCATCATTGCCTTCATCAGGAAAAACCTATTTACCTTGGCAAGTATGGTCCCACCATATTTGGCCTTTTGGTGCATCGAAAGGCAATCTTGCAGGCCTTGACAAAGGCAGCTGACATCACTATTCACTTTCAGGTAAATGAAATGCCATCAGAATGGCATGGAATGGTAACCATGGCATAAATCCCATGTGAATGCATTACATTTTGTACTTATGTGGACCATCGTTGTTGCTGGTGTAGTTCATCTTTGTATTCAAAGTTCTGCTATTCATGTTTCATTTTCTATTCCACAGAATACAATATATTGATGCTACTACTAAGAGACTGTGACTAAACTACCATAGAGTTTGGTATGAATACTTAGAAGCCCAATTATTCAGTAAGAACTTCTGTGCTTTGTCAAGCACAGAGTCTGAAGTCCAGTCAGTTGGTACAGTAGCTACAACACACTCTTTTGTAGGTTTTGGGAATCGAGGTATCAACTGACATGACTGGCGGATCATACTGAGGGGTATGATCTCACCAGCTGGTGTACCATCTGTGCGTAGAGGTAGCTTGCGGACCTCGTACATCATATGTACCGGGTCTGCAGAAGCCGGGAGGTTTGTGTACCATTCGACGTACACTAGGGGTCCTTGAGTGGCCCACTCCTTAGGTGTGTGCATCTCATTGAGGCTGCCATGCTCGTAGATTGTGTCCGGTAGCTTGAATATCACTTTGACGCGGCCAATACACGTACCTTGTGGAGAAAATCAATCAGTACTTCCTTGCAAATGGTGGTATTGGAATAAAAGTGCGTACCTTGGACTCCTGTAGCCTCAGCATTGTCGTCATGCAAGACAACAACTGTATCAAACCTTGCAGGCTCTGAGCCTATACGTGGTCTTGCCTTCACAACGTCGCGTTCTGGTCGATTATCGGTGAGTGGAATAGTTGTGAATTTGAGGGTATGGAAGGTATCGATGCAGCTGAATGGGAGGTAAGAGCTCGCGTTCTCCTGCTCCTGCGAAGTAAGCGGTCGACCAAGCTTCATCGAATAGACATGTTGATTTAGGGCCTTGGTGAATCCAGGTGCGCAGTGGCGGTTGGCGATGGCATGAATAGATTGGCGAGCTGAGGAAGGGTGTTTGGGAAGGAAGAGGCCGGTCTTAGGAGGGGGAGGGGGAGGGGTGGATGTTGGCGTAGAGATTGAGGGTGTCTGTGCGTCTGCATCCTCATCTGCGTCCTCGTCTGCATCTGCATCTGCGTCAGAGGTGTGCAGCAGCAAACATAGCAACTCGAACATGGTGATCTTCTCTCGCCATTCGAGCCACTTGGTCATCTGCGGCCGCTCGTTCCTGTGGTTTGAGGCACGCCAGGCCTTCTTGGCACAGTTGATGTGCAGCCTCTCGAACATCTCTGTGTTGTAATTGTCAGTCATCCCAAGGCTGCGTATAGAGTCGGCGTAGTGAACGAGTGAGTGAAACTTTGGAATATTGAGGTGCTGATGTATACCAAGTGTCTTGAGGATGTCCTTGTGTTTGTGGTATTGCACAAGCACGTCCTCTAGGTACTTGAGTGTCTGGTCATCGTGAGTCGAGTACTGCGCGATGTAAATGAAATCCAGGAGGGCGCGGAGGGTGAGCATGAGTGCATGAGGAATGCGCCCAACAAGACAGCCCAGTAGAATGCGGGCCATGTCTTTGCGCTCGCTCCCGGACACCTGGGAGAGCGCAGAGATACCGTTTTTCAAGTGTCGCGTACCGTACACGGGCGGGAGACAACGAATGCGCTGATCGAGCTCCTTCTCATCCATCGCCTCAGAACACCACTCCAGGACGTGCTTGAAGACACCCTGGTATAGTTGGTGGAGCACGTCCGGAGTGATGCTGAGGTGGATGTCGGCGAGCGTGTGTTCTTTCCAAAAGGGCTCGACGACGTACCCTGAAACGTTCAGGTTCTGGCATGCATCAATAAATGCATTACTGCCCTTCTGTCCCTTGCTCCTTGAGAGCCTGAGGACGTCAAGGGTACAGGTTCGGCGTCGTGGAGTCTGAGCACCCTCCTCTCCCAGGGCAGAGTCGGGGCACTGGCAGATGGGGCATGTACCATACTTGGAGCAGGTGACTAGGCACTGCTCCGGGTAGTCCGCGACGTACGCGGCGCACCTTGCCATCGCCACCAGTCACATTGATTCCTTCCTTGCCAGCCTCTGTGCTTCAGCGGTGGCTAATCCTGCCCGCTCGGACGTATTTTTGCGAATCCCGCGGCGCGGGATTCATTCTACAAAGGAAATTAAGCGCTTTGTGCAGGGGGCGGGAGTCATATGCTCGGAGCGCTGGCTGGCTGAATGCGCGGTTGCCCATCAAAAGTCTGGCCTGTTCACTGTGCGGTTCAGTGGGAAGGTGAGTGTGATATCTTTTCTATCTTCAACACTATCTAGTACCTGCCATTGGACGCTACCATGGTGCGGACTTTGGCATTCATCTTCCTTTGCTTCCGGCGTCCTGTGGGAGCAAAGCCCACATGGACTCCTAGGCCCAGGTGGCGTCTGGACCGGCAGTCGCCTGAGGTTTTGCCTGCCAACACACTGTGCAATCCGCTTGCGGTAGTCGCTCGACCTCGTCACTCAAACTCGGTAAGTCCCGCCTACATCTCTCCCCTCTTCTATTACTTCTCGCCGCACAGATCCTTTCCCTCATGCAGTCCTCTCTGACTCGACACACCATTGGCCCCTGGATCGTGTCCTCTGAGGAGGACGACTACCTGCTCGACGCCCCCTCTCTCGCGGACTTCACCAAACCTGCTCCCCGCCCGCTCTTTGACGACGGCAGCGACCAAGGTTCCGACCATACATATACCGCTGCCTCAATGTAAACAAGGACTAACGCACCCACAGTGTTTGCTCCATCCTCTCCCCCCACTGAAGGTGGAGGCACCCTCAGTTCCATCAACCCCACCCAGTGCATCGGCGAGCGTTTGATTACACCAAGTGATCTCGAAGGCAGTGCCGACGAGGACGACGACTTAGAGCTTCTAGTTGAGCGCATCAAGTCTTGGAGCCTCTCTCGGGACGTATTCGGTGAGCTGCTTGACGACATGAACTTCCCTGAGCTGCAAGATTGTGCAGAGGTACTATATGTCACTGTTACTCTCCTCCGCCGAAGTGCTCACTGCGTTATCTGACAGATCAAGAATTTGACTGAAGCTCAGTGGAAAGATCTCCTCAGCTTTATCCAGGAGAACACGTCTATCCTCAGGTTCTTCAAGTAAGTAGCTCCCCAGCTGCATCTTCTCTCAACACAACGGACATCGAGGAAGAGACGGAGCTGGACTCTTGAGGCAGAGCAACGGCGCACAAACTCCAAGGTGAGTGCCCAGGTACCTAGCAGGTGTACATTGTCAGCTGAAATGTGATTGTCAGGTCTCACAGAACAGCTACAATGTCATGAATACCTGACCGTGAAGTGAGTTGTCTCTCATGTTCGTTGCTTGCGCTTGCGTTGGATATGTGATGTATGGCTTGTATTCGATGTTCTGTATTACTAGTGCACACATTATGGATGGATATCTGGCTATAACAAATTGTATGACTGAAACTGAGTGAATTACAAACCATCTACTACTTGAGAAACCAAATACAAGGCAGCTGTGATGTTCAGAATGGTATTATTGGCAATGTACAAGCAGTGCTGGAGGATATATTGTACTAACTTCAGCCATGCTCAAGAACATACATTGAAAGCTAGACAATCAAGCAAGCAAAAGCTACCAAACTGGATACTTGAGAGCTGCAGGATCTACCATTTTGCTTTTTGTGCAAGCAAAGCAGTTTATTGGCAAGGCTTTGATGAAAGGGACTTACGTTGCCAAGGAGATTGGTTCAAAAAGGCTTGAATTGCCTTGTTATGGAGTTGCTCAGCTAAGAAGGCCATTATAGCCTTGTCAAGGTAAATCAATTTTTCCTGATGTTGATGTTGACCATGTTCTTGTTGAACTTCTACTATTTCATATGTTATCTAATCAGGCTCTCCTGATAAGGACTTTTTCTTATGTTCTGCTACGCTACTATACATAGATTACATTCCTTTTCTTCTTATCTATAGACAGCTGATTATACCGAGTTCCATTCGGCATTCCACTCAGTATCCATTCGGTATCCATTCAGATTCCATTCGGTATCCATTTGGTATCCATTTGGTATCCATTCGGACTCCATTCGGACTCCATTCGGTATACACTCAGTATCCACTCGGTGATCCGGATTACAATCTTATCATTACTCATAATCTGATTCATGATGACTCACATAGTTTATGATTATGACTCGACATGACTCAGGCCTCATCTGATATGCCTACTGTACAATCAGATAATGCCTCCCTCTCATGTATATATACTGGGCTCAGATGCCCTCTAATATAATCGTTCCTTCCTCTGCTTTCCTGTGTGCCTAACAGGACTCCCTCTAGCAGCCTCCCTCATAGGTTCGTTCACTAGCCTTTACAGCCACTCCCTATCACTCCTTTTCAACAGTTCTGGTTCGACCGCTTGAGCAATGCAGTAAGTGCCACAACCTGAGCCTTGAGAGAGTGATTTTCTTTGCCTGTGCGCTCCACCTGCATGTGGATAACCTTCCTCATGTACTCTATGGTGTTACCCACAGCCTCCATGTGCTGCTGAACGACTCCAGGCTTGCTGAAAGTGTCCCTACCGATCTCGCGCATAATGTCACAAGCGCTATTGAACCCCCTCACGATCAAGTCACGGTCTTCCAAAGCCTGAATGGCTTGGTTAAGGGTGGGGCCGACAACGTTGTTGTCAAAGCACCGGTTCATCTCAGTGATATGCTCCTTAGGAGCCACACTGGCATATTCCCGGGCCAGTGCTGCAATGCGCTGTGCAATCTGGACAGAGTGATATACCTCCAATGGGTATGCAAGCCGTTTGCTTTCCACGACGTCATCAAGCATGGACTTCTTCAGCTCCGCTGAACCAGAAGCGAGAATCTCCATAGTGTCACGGAGCATACGAGCGATGGCCGAAATCACCGTATACGGTGTGTTGCCTGGAATAGCCTGGTAAAGAGCATAATTCGCAGTCTCGATGACCTCGATGTCACCCTTCACAGAGACCACTGGAGTGGCCTCTCGAGAGGGCCCCGCATAGGAGACCCTGCTTGGTGTTGTTACTTCTGAGACTCCACCAGAAGCAGCTCCCAACAACTTGATAACAGGCTCACTCTTCTTGCAAGGAGCAACCTGCACCGTATTGTCCTTGTCCTTGTCAGTGGAATCGTCATCACTGTCCTCGTCGCTCTGCAACAAGGTGTGAGGCTTCCCATGACCATGTGAACGAGGATGATAAAGACGAACCTCATCATCAGTAATTACCGCGTCCACAGGGGACGGGACTCTCTCCGGCTGTTGGGGTGTGGGAGGGAGGTTGTCCCAATGCACTCCTTCGGGGAGGGATGGGACAAGGGCTTCCGATGCCGACTGCAGGAATCCGTAATCGAAGGCAAAGTCCTCCTCCATCTGAGGGAAGGTAGAGGGGACCACCTCCGATGACAACTGGGTCGCCGCCAGAGTGTCTGTGACTAGGACGTGCACAGTTTCACCAGTAGGTGGGGGGGGGGGGTTCATAGCCCACCCCGAGAAGAGAGCCAGTACTGCACCCGGTACGTTCACACCACGAGGACATGCAGGTCATGCCAGACGCACTGGCTTTGCGTTCGCTGCCACTAGGGCAAGCATTGTAGTCCGCGGTTCGCGTAGTGCCTGCCACTGCAGCACTCGTCGAACCGGGTTGAATGGTCGAAGGAGTTTTGTTGGCAGGAGGGCCCTCGTTGTGGGCAGGGGACGGGGGGAAGTGGTCGATGGTGGTAGGCATCTATCGGACATGGTGGTGGTATGAGGTCAAGATGCGGCGGCCTCATGGGACTCAAGCACGCTCAAAAGATCCTGGCTGTCAACGAGCCTATCATCTACTCCAAAGCTCGCAATTCATCCACCATTGCAGCAACAGAGGGCGCAAGGTTGTCCGTCTTCTGCAGTCGTTGTCAATAGGCAGACATGGCTACTTCTGGGGAGTATCTCTCAAGTCAATCCTCCACCAGATCAGCCCTCTATCCCGTCCCTATGACACACTCATTCCAAAGCTCCCATAGCACTTGCACAAGCTACATGATTGACGTGATTGGTCCCTTGGGCGAAGAGCTCCCTGAATGGCCCCATTAGATGTCCAGGTCTCTAGGTTGCATAACATTCAGAAAAGCCATCCAGAGCTGAGAGCATACGTCTGTGGGGTGAACATGCCCATGTTGCATGGCACACGACATTATGTACTCAAGTGGCTGCTCCTGTATGGCACGATCGTGAACCGTGTGCCCTGGGTATATTGATGTGTTCAGCAAATGCACTCCGACAGTGCATTTTTATCCTCTCATCCTCGGTCCCATCACTGCCAGCTCAGCACAGTGCCGAGACACTTTGCATGAGAATGCACCGCACCCGGTATGACCCTACTCTGTCCCCGCGCTGCAGCAGTTGGCGCATGTCAATGAAGTCATCTTCTCTCGCTTTACTTCTCACTCTTCCAGCATGACATAACATATCACTGTAAATATACATAACTACACTATCTGTCAATGAAGAATTGTCTCTGCTCATATAGCTTGTTCTGACTCAAATTGAATGGTGAGAATAAAAAGCAGAGCCGGAAATAATGCACTAGGCCCCACAGCCCTTGTAACTCTCATTAGCCCTTGCCATGTATTACAGCCCCTGTAACTGTCAATAAAATTACAGCCACTTATAATGACTAATGCCACTTGTAAGGACCTTATCACCATCGGGGACATTCTGAGCGGATCAGACTTACACTAGTACTACTTAAGAGCAATAATATCTGATTATTAAGCATCATAGTTTTGCCGGGAAGTTTGTGTTGAAAGGAGTGATAGGGAGTGGCTGTAGAGGCTAGTGAACGAACCTATGAGGGAAGCTGCTAGAGGGAGTCCTGTTAGGCAGACAGGAAAGCAGAGGAAGTGTTGTGGTAGGCACAGCTAGGCCCTATTTTTGCCTATATTTTTACTATTTTATCTTGCTTTACAATGGACTTGTACTATACACTTGATAAGAACTTTGCCTGGAACGGCATTTGGACTAGTCATGTGACGTAACCACATACTAGGGTTTATCTTGTAGCACATGACTCATTGACTCATATCCCAAGACCGGAGTTATGGTAGATCACATCATCTCGCATCATCAGTAGATAGCCAATAGCATAAGTACCTCATGCATGTGACGGCTGTCTGATGTAGGAGTCCTGCCCTAAACCTCAGGGGTATAAGTAGAGTAGCTCGTAGTCCTAGCACTCCATCTCGTCCTCTTGGGGTGCTAGGTAAGCACATGTATTCGTTCACTATTCAGTAATATTAACTTGGAGTGCTAGTGATCTATTCCTAGTCTGCTGAACATTGACTTCAAGTCTGCTAAGCCTTGAGGGTGAGTATCATACTCACTCAGCCTCTGTCCATATGGGGTAATTCCCGGCGAGACCCTCTCGCTTCCTTTTATGTGCACATTGACCTAGTTCCGCGACATTAGGACGAGATCCTATCCTACCTGCAATGCCTCTGAAGGACGTGTACGCACCTAGCCCTTGCATTGATAAGGATCAGATTGATCACATTTAGTCACAGAGTCTCCTGGGAGCAGCCATTAGGGCAGTAGGCTCTCAGGATGATAACACTTCTCCCATAGCATTTCTCTACTCCCAAGTACCCCATGAGCACACACTACAACAGAGCTTTCAGAGTTGGTCGGAGTTTAACCTCCGGCTGGTCACAGGTCAATGGGTCGATCCCCATCGTGAGTGATCTGCCTTGGCAAGCGCCCTGCCAAGGGTATGCAGCATAGGTTAGACTTGAGCCCCGGGTCGCTCCCTTTGGGACGCCGGATCAGAACAGTTGTAGAAATGCAGCAAGATTCGGACACTAGTGGAGTATGATCACTAGGCTCATGTTCCTAGTGATCAAGTAGGCGCAACAGGTCAAGGAGACTGAGCGTACCAATGGTTAGCCAGTGTGGCAAGGGTGATACTATGCGGTATCAAAGCGGTCCTCGAGACCTGTGGCCTATACCAGTTTCCCAAGTGTAAATCATAAACCAGAGGTCTCTACTGAGTTACATGCACTGTGGGCTAAGTGTCTTGAGATAAAACAAGAAGTAAAAGCCATATACGACACGGCCGAGTGGCACTTTCTCCTATCATGATGTGATACAGAGGCTCAGCTCATGGCGTCATTGTAGGGAAAGTAACACAAAGTCAAATCAAATATGGCAGACTGTTCGAGACTAGTTCACGCACACCGAGTTTCAACTTGGTTGGATATGCATTTGGCAGCAGACGATAGCGGCATACGAGCATGTGAAAACCAACCTTGCCCTTCTCGTCTCAG
Source organism: Fomitopsis betulina (assembly GCA_022606075.1). NCBI lineage: Eukaryota > Fungi > Basidiomycota > Agaricomycetes > Polyporales > Fomitopsidaceae > Fomitopsis > Fomitopsis betulina. The sequence continues at coordinate 151,498 of JABYQK010000089.1, forward strand.
CGCACCATATATTACAGATGCTGATGAAGAATTCATAAGGTGTACTCCAGAAAACCTTCGAATACCGTCATGATCTTCATCCCCCGAATTCGATATCACCAATCCGCCTTGAGATGAAGAAATGGTGCAACAATTGACCCCTGCTGAAATCATGAACGCTATCACCAGGCTCGCTGTAGCCACTGACAATATCCAACAATCACTCTGAACTTTCCTGGATTGATCCACCACTTCCGGGTCCGGCAATGACAAGTCCCTGATCCAGAAACTGTTGCCCTATATGGGCAAGTCCTCTCCAGATGCTCATCGTTTTATTGTGGCCTTCACTCTTTATGCCCAAGACACAGGCACAATGCTCAACAAATGTGTCACAATCAGCATGGAGCTGCGATGGAAGCCAGATAATCAGAAGTGGATTTGACTGGTAGAGTTTGCGAAGCATCTCCTTCGCATCGGCAGACTCATCTTGAGTCTGGAATTGTAGCTTGAAAGCTGCACCGAAGTCATTCCAGGTGGGAAAGGCGATTTCATCCTTTACCATCTTCTCAATGTAGGGTGTTGCCCACACTGCTGCCTCATCCTGTAGGAAGGAGAGGGCCGTCCGGAGCTGTTGGTACCGGAATATGTAGCCTGATTCTGCGAAGTCATGGCGCATACCGGCTACTCTGACGGCAACCTGTGCAACAGGTTTTATGAGCACCTTTTGGTGGAGATCAAGGATCTCCTACCCACCACGGAGCATACAACCAAAATGCTTGATGAACTCATCATGGTCGCCACCAATTTCGACACATGCCTGCGCCAGCACAAGGCTGAGAAAGCATGGGAGCAAGGACACTCCACCGGTACCACTTTCACCCCTCGTACGACAACTTCAGCATCTCCATTCTCCACCCCCACCAAGGACCCTAATGCCATGGAAATTGATGTGTCCAAAGGCAACGGGAAAACCCGACAGGATTTCCTGAAGGAGATGACCAGTTGGTGCTTCAGACGCGGATCCAAATTGCACACAAAGAAGGATGGAGGGCATGAACAGGAGATTTGCGACCACTGCCAAGGCACCGGTTATGCATGCATCGGTCCTTCGGGCTGCCCAAACGGGTCAAGGCAGCAGCAACTTCATCATTGTCCATGGTGGAAGAATTCGACATCCTCCACATCAATTCACCGCAGATACAGGCGGCTAACAACTCGGCTGAGTCTACTCCTACAAAGGAGCAAGATGTGTCGATGTTGGCCACCACTGCAACGGTGGACCCGGAATTCATCACCAGGCTCGTCGAGCAGCAGAAGGTGTTGGAGCACCAGATTGAGGTGATGAAGAAGTATTTTTAGACCGACCACACAGAGATGCAGCAGCCCCGTGGTCATATGAACATTATTGGACATTTTTTGGTAGCATCCACAGTTGTACAATATCTGAGTCTGAGAATCGTGATACACATTTTCGAGTTGACGTCAATATTTCTGGACTATCTACCAAGAAAACCGTAGCTGCTATGATTGATTCAGGCATTATGGGTATATTCATTTCATCTTCTTTTGTACATAAGAATAATGTAGTTGCCAAGCTTATGAAGCATCCTATAGTTTTGTACAACATAGATGGTTCAAGGAACAAGGCTGGTACTATTACTCATGTAGCTAAGTTGCACTTGCAAGTAGGTAACTTTGATGAGTTAGTAGAATTTCTTGTTACAAACATTAGTATGGAAGATGTGATTTTGGGTATCCCATGGCTAAGAGAAGTAAATCCTACAATTAACTGGAAAGAGGGAAAGATCATGTTCAAAGGAGAACCTGACGAGGTTCTACTGGAGGACGATGCATCTGAACCCCTCTTCCAGAAGATCAGTGGGATGAGGAAACTCTGATGTGAATGGAAAAAGCACGGAGTGTTGGAAGAAGTATCTGAGGAGCTCTGGTGCTGCACTGGTGTTACATACTCCACCCAGCTGGCAGCACAAGCAAACCAAGGAAAGGCAAAGAAGACTTTCGAGGAGATGGTCCCTGAGCAGTATTGGGACTTTGCCAAAGTCTTCTCGGAGCCAGAGTCAGAATGACTCCCTGAGCATCAGCCATGGGATCACACAATTGATCTAAAACCTGATGTGCCGGAAAGTATCCACGCTAAGGTATACCCAATGCCAGTAAACAAGCAAGGAGAACTGGACAAGTTCTTGGAGGAGAATCTCCGGAAGGGATACATCATACCTTCCAAATCCCCTCTCGCATCACCCATCTTCTTCATCAAAAAGAAGGATGGCAAGCTCTGTATGGTTCAGGACTATCGAAAGCTAAACGATATCACCATAAAGAATCACTACCCATTACCACTCGCATCAGATATCATCAATTGATTGCACCAAGCCAAGTACTTTACCAAGTTTGACGTATGCTGGGGGTATAACAACATACATATCAAGGAAGGTGACGAATGGAAAGCTGCCTTTGTCACCAACCGAGGATTGTTTGAACCAAAAGTCATGTTCTTTGGACTTACAAATTCCCCCGCAACATTTCAGTTGCTCATGAATTCCATTTTCGTCAATCTAGTCACAGCTAGGAAGGTAGCTGTATATCTAGACAACATCTTGATATACAGTACGGACCTGGAGGATCATCACAAAGTAGTACACAAAGTCCTCCACCGGCTTCAGGAACACGATCTGTTCTTGCGACCCGAGAAGTGTGAATTCGAGCAGACAAGTGTAGAGTACCTTGGTCTAGTCATCAGTGAAGGGACAGTGCACATGGATGAAGTAAAAGTCAAGGCTATTGCCGAGTGGCTGGCACCCAAGAATCTCCGCGAGTTGCGAGGATTCCTTGGGTTCGCCAATTTTTATCACCACTTTATCAAAGACTTTGCCAGAACTGCACACCCCCTGAACAATATGACCAAGAAAGATACCCCTTGGCACTGGGGTCCAGAACAGAGAGAAGCCTTTGAAATGTTGAAGGATGTATTCATCTCGGAACCCATACTAGTCACATGGGAACCAGATTGTCCAATGCACATAGAAGTAGACGCATCAGGATATGCAACAGGAGGGGTCATCTCGCAGAAGCTACCAGACGGTCTGTGGCACCCGATCGCATATCGGTCCCAGACAATGGCAGATGCGGAAAGAAATTACGATATCTATGACCGAGAGATGTTAGCCAGGAGAAGTTTGTCTTTGCTCAGGACCAACCTATCCTCTGGTGTTTGACAAGGGTTTAAATATCCCGACCACTCACCATCTGTCACAGTGCTAAAGATTCATCCTGTATTCCATGTCAATCGACTCTCTCTGTACAAAGAAACAAAGGAGAATGGCAAGCCGCCACCTCCAGAACCTGTAGAAGTCGATGGAGAAGAAGAGTGGGAAATTGAACGTATCTTGGACAGCTGGTTCTATCATTGCCAGTTCCAATATCTCATACGCTGGAAAGGCTTTGATGAGGGACATGATAGCTGGGAACCAGCCAAAAACGTTACCCATGCCGAGGAAGCAATCAAGGAGTTTCATCAGATGAATCCCAATGCACCACGCAAAATCTCTGCTACTGGATTTGGCAAGATCGAGTGGAGACCACGGGAGAATTTCACAGAAATTCAGCCCTCAGACCTCGAATGGGAGGCAGGTAGGCATCCAGGCAAGAGTGTGTCAAGGACAACACGGTCTTAGGAGGGGGGTAATGTTGTGGTAGGCATGGCTAGGCCCTATTTTTGCCTATATTTTTACTATTTTATCTTGCTTTACAATGGACTTGTACTATACACTTGATAAGAACTTTGCCTGGAATGGCATTTGGACTAGTCATGTGACGTAACCACATACTAGGGTTTATCTTGTAGCACATGACTCATTGACTCATATCCCAAGACCGGAGTTATGGTAGATCACATCATCTCGCATCATCAGTAGATAGCCAATAGCATAAGTACCTCATGCATGTGACGGCTGTCTGATGTAGGAGTCCTGCCCTAAACCTCAGGGGTATAAGTAGAGTAGCTCGTAGTCCTAGCACTCCATCTGTTGAACAATAGAGAGTGCCTAATTAGGCAGCCGAGTTCACACACCGGCACTCCGGGTCACAGGAGTATCACATGCATTGTAGATAGATTCACATGCATCGGGATTGGTATTAGTCAGGTACTATACAGTAGCTTAGTCATACAGTCTCCTACATGTATATAAGGACCCCTGTAGCAGAGCTCAATCCCAAGTCGCTCAACAGCAACTTTGTGTGCATCAAGCCTCACAGCTAACCAACCAGGTAAGTTAGCGACCCACTACACTGCGTAAGGTAGCCTGCTTGTCAGGTTATGAGCCCTGAACACTGCGTGGTACTGCACCCTAGAGGCTGTGTCCGCTGTGGGTCAGGATAGCTTACCTGGACGTCACCCTTAAGGGCTTTGACATCAGGAGGAGACATTGCGCCTACATGGCTGCAGGTCAAGCACAGCTTTGCTGTTGCTATTCCCAACACTGAGTCCAGTGTGGTGCTAGCGCCGTCTCGGCTGCATAAATCAGAGCACTGATAATGTGTTCACAGAACCATATCAACAACCCGCTCTACCACCACCACCAACAACATGTCGAACAGCCTCCAGAACTTCATCCCCGTCCTCGACGGATTGAACTACCACCGCTGGGCTGAGCTCATGAAAGCTTATCTCCAGCAGCAGGGGGTCTGGCTTATCATCGACCTCCCGGCTGGTATCGAGGAGCCATCTTTGGCTGAAGATGGCAAGGACTGCTCTGAAGTCATGGAATGGCATCAGATGCAGGCAAAAGCCATGGGCAGCATTCGTTTGTGCCTAAGCGTCGAAGTCGCACGTATTGTCAGGGACAAGGTGACTGCTAAGGCCCTCTGGGACACGCTCACCAACACCTACGGAGGTACCAGTGCCATGGGGGCTTTTGCCTTCTTCAAGGCAGCTATCAATATCCGGATCCCGGCAAATGAGCACCCCAGCCCTGCAATCTCTAAGATCCAGAGCAACATCGACGAGCTAGCAGGGGCAGGTCTAAACCTGCCTCCAGCAATGAGGACACTTATTGTCCTCGGCACTGCCCCATCCCGGTATGATGCAGTGATACAACTCGTGCTCAGCCAGAAGGAGCTCAAAGAGCTCACGGTGGCAGGGGTCCAGGAAGTACTAGTTGCTTCCTGGGAGCAGTCGAAAAACAAGGGGCAGTCGTCAGCCCAGAAGATCTCTGCCATAAAGCAGAAGAAGGGCAATCCCTCCTTCACGCAGCAGCAGCGCCCCGAGGGCAGCAGCAGCGCGGGTAAGAAGGAGTGGAACGACAAGGGCAAGGAGAAGGCCAAGGGCTTTACTCCTCGGGGAAAGCGTGGCGGTAAAAACCGTGGTAAGCCGCATTCGCACAAGCACGACGAACATGCAGAAATGCATATCGCCGACACTGTGTCGATCCCCGCCCCGACGTCCAGCACCGTCATCGAGTTAGCACCCTCAGGCAGCAAGACTCGTAAGGTCGCAGCGCCTGCCCCCAACAAGGGCAAGAAGCGCGCACACAGTGACTGGCTCGGAGAGGCCCTCCAGCTCGCCAAAGACCTGGACATCTCCGGCACGGCAGAAACCATCCGCACACTGAAGGAAGTCGTGAGCTCAGCTCACATAGAAGAAGTCCCCTCCAACACCGAGTCACGTGCCTTGAAGCGCAGCAAGCATGGTGACGTCGATATGGCCGATCGCATAGACGAGGTCATGAACGACGAGTACATCAGCGAGGATGACGACTTCCGCAACGCCGAGGAGAAGTCCATTGTCTGGGCATCAGACGAGGAAGACATCGACGCGCACGACGCTGAATTAAACGGCATGATCGCGCAGGCCGCAGGCCTTGCGCCCCCTATTGTCGACAAAAGCTTTCAGAACCCATTAACGGGGGAGCTCCGCTGCATGGAGCCATACAATGGCTACGACGACTGGGGCAATGAGTACGCCACTCAATTTCCTAACCCTAAGCAAGTAACTAACAGCACCTTTACAGCCGCTTCTAACTTGCACAACGGTGCTCGGGCATTTGTTAATGTACTCTGTAGCGGCTTAAAAATATACAATGTATTCATTTGCGCAACTACGCTGCGTGTTCACATTGTAAGGGAAAAGGAAAAAGTCGCTTTTCAGCGAATGAGTGGCTACTGGACTCAGGTGCATCATTGCACATTACATAAGAGACTTCTCAGAATTCGAGTATCTCCAAACTTCTATTCGTACCCAAACGGCACAACAAGGAGTGGTAGGAAGCATTATTGCTAAAGGAACTGTGTTCCTCAACTACCAAATAGACGAGAAATGGCTGCAAACGCGCCTATACCCCGTCTACTATATGGAGAATTGCTCGGTTTGTCTCTTATCATTAGGGATGTTCCTCCAAGACGGACTAGATTTGCGTGCAACAGCGCAGCATATTAGTCTGTATGAGCCAGGAGCGCAAAAACCTTTATTCAGGTTTACACCACAGCACCCGGACTCCACCACCTTTACCCTCGTGGCTGAATCGGGTAAAAACGTTCAAGATATTTATCTGAACGTAAATGTCACGAGTTGACGAAAGCGCCCAGCGCTCGGCGTACCCTAGGCCTCCAAGTCCACCCTTGCTCGGCGTACCCTCGGCCTCCAAGTCCACCCTCGGCCTTCGGGCACAGCCTCGGTCATCGGCCAAAAGCCTCGCGACCTTGTCCATCACGCCAAGGCAGTTCCACATTATTCCACACCCTTCCGACCCAATCACGACGCTCTGCGCACGGACCATGGTAGATAGCTTGCCCTAAACACGGGCTGTATATAAAGACCACCCCCTGCTCCCCTAGAGACTCAGTTTCGACCTCTTGTCTCTAGGTGAGCAGGGTGCCCCCTGTACTAGTTTCTTCTACACTAATGTATACTTGTCTCTAGCCCTAAGGTTGAGTCCCTGACTCCCTTTCAGTTTCAGATAAGAATCAGTAAGTCGAACGTCCCGGGTTTGCAGTAGATTGTTAGGCTGTGACTAGACCTTAGGTCGTCACATTAGGTCGAAACTCCTCCCACCCCCGACGTTTGACGGTTCTTCTTTTTTCTTAGCCACTCCCTTGCCGATCCTCAGGCATAAGAGGTGCTGTCATCAGACAGTAAAAGTCTTGTTCACTAGTGACAAGCAAAGTGTGCCGCCTCCCAGGTGTAAGGGACTCTGCTAGTTAAACTAGCCGTGTGTTTCCAAGAGGTCTCAGTGACTGTAGATGGAAACAAACGTGCTAGGGCAGAAGGGACATAGGTGCAATACCTCGTCCACCAACGTTTGGCTCTGAGTGTGGAAACTCAGCAGCGACTACCCCGATTCCCCACCTGACCTGACTGAGAGAAAGCAGGCAGACGCCGACACTACCTCCCTTTTTCTCGCAGCCAGGATCTGTTGTGCCAGTGCGCTGACTGGACGTTTGTAGTGCCTAAAGCTGCTTCTTCCCGCATCATCTGCACCAAGAACGAGGCTACCGGGCTACTAGAGCGGATCGAGCTCTCAGACCCCCATCGATTCGACCACATTGGGAAAAGACGGTCCCGTCCTCGAAAGAAGGAACACCCGTACCGACCTGTTCCTGGACGACGAGAAGAGCTCGCTCGATTAGCCGAGTTAAGACACACCAAAGACCTTCTGCAGAAGGAAGAATACTCCCGACGAACTCTTGCAGAACGACTCCGCATGCCGCCACCCCCACTCATCGATCGCATCGAGCCAGCCCCACCCGTCGTACTCCCGAAAATCAAGCCCACCCCGGAAGTGTTGAACTTGGATTCAATCCGAGTTCCAATGCTCTTTCATGTCCTGTACCCTCGCATTTTGATTCGGTGTGTTCGCTCTTTTACACAACGGTCTATTACACACTACTCTACACACCCTATCATTTTCGTGCCATTCTGAATTCTTTTAATTCTGCCTCTGATGGGAGTTGAACCCTCGGCTTTCCGCTCCTTTTGATGATTTTCACTCTGGTGGCTGTGATACTGTACAGGTGGCTTCGTCTTACGTAACACACGCTGTAGACAGCGCACCGAGTCGTCCTCGAAGTCATCAGACTTCTGAGAGCTCGACTTAGGTGTGTTTTGCCCTGTTCTAATATCATCAGACTTCTGAGAGCTCGACTTAGGCCTTTGTGACCGCTCTGAGGCGTGCTGCAGCCAATAGGTTATGAGCCCTGCGCTCTGACAGCCTCAAGACGTCCATATCCGCCTGTCCAACCGCTCTCAAGGCCCATCCAGGTGTCCCCCTTCACTCTGCCAACCCCATGCTTTCTCTGCTTAATATCTCATCACTTCCTGCACCGTTTTCTACTGCTCTGCCACTGCGCAACTCGTCACATCCTCCGCTTTCTCGTCCATGTCATGGCACCCGCTCCAGCCGCGTTCCCAAAGCTCAGCAACCACAACTATCAGCAATGGCGACTCGACATGGAGGCCAGGCTTCGCACTGTCGCTGCCCTGCGCATTGTGAAGGGCCAGGAGTCAAGGCCCTCGTTCGGCGAGCCCCTGGATGCTGGAGAACGTCGAGACCTGCGCGATTTCGAGAACAGGAGGGATTTGGCAGCTGGGGAGATCTGGGGATGTGTGGAGAGGGAGCAGCAGACGCATCTGGAGGCGATCCGAGACGATCCTGAGGCGATGTGGGTGAAGCTGGAGTCTGTGCACATGCAGAAACGACCTGGTACGCGTTTTAACACCTACAACGCCCTCCTGAGTCTCTCCAAGCTCGAAGACGAGTCCCTTTCCTCCCTTTCGACGCGAGCATCACAGCCCAAGTCCGATATGAAAGCCCTTCGACCTGACGACTTCGACATCGCCAAGCTCGACGACGAACTCGTCCTCATGGCCCTCATCCGCGCCCTTCCTGCAGAATACGCCTCTCTTCGTCAGACCCTTCTCCTGGACGACTCCCTCACACTTGAGAAGCTCCAGGACACGTTTGTTGCGCTCGAAAACCAGCCTGGTGCGTTCTCAACAACGCCTGTCCTCTCCCAGGTCGCTGCCGCCATCATCTGCGCTTTCTGCGGTCGCTCTGGCCACTCTGAGGAGCAGTGCTTCACCAAGCGCGATGCCAGTGTCAAGGCGAAGGAGAGAGCATCGCAGCGCACGCAGTTTCGCTCTGGAAAGGGCAAACTCAGGGAGCAGGCGAAGGAGGCGTCGCAGGAGACCCAGGAGTCCGCTGGAGCCGCCACTGTGAGTGCTGGTTGTGCCTCTGCCCTCCTTTCTTCGTCGGATCGCGCCTCTTGGCTCTCTACACCGGCAGCAGCTAACTGGAACACCGACACAGGTGCTTCTGCACACATGACCCCTCACCGCCATTGGTTTCGCTCCTACTCGCCCCACTCCATCCCCATTCGCCTCGCCAACTCGCACATCGTCTACTCGGCTGGGCTAGGGTCTGTAGTCTTTCAACCTGCGGAGAGGGACGGAGTTTTACCACCTGCTGTTGTACTGCACGACGTCCTGCATGTTCCTGCGCTTGCCAGCAATTTATTGTCCGTTTTCCACCTCACACGCGAGAAGGGCTACACTGTCGAGCTGCAGGCTGTGAATGTGTTCTTCTACCAGGCCTGCGAGCTGCGCTTCGAGGCGCGAGTCAACGAGCACAATGTCGGCTATCTGCTAGGCCAGACTGTGTCTCAGACGAAAAATGCATCGTCCGCTTCGACGACCTGCGATCTGGACCTTGCGCTTTGGCACCAGCGCTGCTCACACGTCAATCTCGACGACCTCCGCTTGGCACACTCAAAGGACCTCGTCTCCGGCATCACCATCCGCTCGAAGCGCACGCCTGACCCCATCTGCGAGCCGTGCTTAGCTGGCAAGCTGCATCGACACTCTATCCCTCGTTTTGCGTCCAGAAAGTTTGTCCGCATCACCCTGGTTCACACCGACCTCAAGGTCCCACTCCCTACGCCTACACCGGAGGGGCATGTCTACTGGATGACCTTCATCTGCGATGCTTCGAGATTCTGGGTGGTTGCCTTCCTGAAGCGCAAGAGCGATGCTTTCTCTGCCTTCCAGGCCTTCAAGGCGTACACTGAGAACGCGCTGGGACTTGTCCTGAAGGCTACACGCGACGACAAGGGTGGGGAGTACATGGGCAAGCAGTTCGTCGATTTTTGCGCGCAGCATGGCATCCAGCGTCAGCACACTGAGCCAGATGAACCGCACCAGAACGGCATCGCAGAACGAGCAAACAGGACGATTGCTGAGGGTGGGACTGCTCTCCTTGTTCAGTCAAAGCTCCCTCCGTCGTTTTGGGGCCACGCCGTCTCTACCTTCGTCCACACGCGAAACCGCATGCCCACATCGTCCCTGCAAGGTGCTGTACCCTGGACTGCCTGGAAAGGCGATGGGCGCAAACCGGATGTCTCCTACTTCCGCGCTTTTGGCTGTCTTGCCTATGTCTTGGTGCGCAAGAAGGATCGCAAGGCGATGCAACCGCACACCAGGAAGTGTCTCTTTGTCGGCTATTCTGAAGGCACCAAGGCCTGGCGATTCTGGGACCCTGCTGCGAAGAAATTCGTCATTTCGTCGCATGCTGTCTTCGATGAGCGCTGTTTTCCTGGCAACTCGCCCTTCATCAATGTCTTCGGCCTTCCCCTCGACCAGATCGATGTCCCAGGCTCCGCTGACGACGATAGCAAGCACGCTGAAGACGTCCCTGATGCGCCAGAGCTGCATGATCAGGGGGGAGACGACTCTGATGATCCTGCACCTCCTGCACCTCCGCCGCAAAATCCGTTACCTGCGCCTCAGAATGCACACGAAAATTCCCCTGACCGTCCAGCACGTCCGCCCAGTCCTCCTGCACCTCCACCGCCTGCGCTAGGCCCGCCGCGCTCAGCAGCCCACCGGCAGATGGCCAACTACGACAGATATAGGCCCTATCCTGCGCCTTTGCGTCAACTCCCAGCTCGCTCTACGCGTTTTCAAGGCTCCCAGAACAACGACGACCTGCAGCGGCGAAATCTCTTGCCCCAGCGATTCAGAGTCGACTCTACATCTCCTGCCTTGACGCCTGAGCCAGACCAGCGCGAAGAAACACCTCAGCGCAATTCTCCATCGCCTGATCCTCTCATCGATGCGCCACTATCCCCACCTGCTGCTGCACCTGCTCCGCTTCCAGAGCCTGTTTCTCCACCCTCTCCTACCTCGAGCGACGACGAGCTTGACCTTCTTCGTGATGACGCCTTCAAGTGCACTCTGGAAGCGATGATAGCAGGCATTGAGCACGTCTATGCGCAAGACAATATCCTGACCTACGACGACGCCCTAGCCTATGCCTTCGCTTCGGTAGCTCAGCACGCATTCAAGGCGGAGCACGGCCACTCTGGCGAGCCCAAGACCCTTGCAGACGCGATGAAGCGACCGCCAGAGGAGCGAAAGAAGTGGCTCAAAGCTGCTCAGGACGAAGTTCAGTCTCTCGTCGAAAATGGGACATTTGAGCTCGTTCAGCTGCCTCCAGGATGCAAGGCAATCGGTTCTCGCTGGGTCTTCCGTGTCAAGCGCAATCCAGATGGCTCTATTGAACGCTACAAAGGTCGCCTTGTCGCCAAGGGCTTCTCTTGACGAGCAGGCTATCTTACGCAGTGTAGCGGGTCGCTAACTTACCTGGTTGGTTAGCTGTGAGGCTTGATGCACACAAAGTTGCTGTTGAGCGACTTGGGATTGTACTACGCTACAGGGGTCCTTATATACATGTAGGAGACCGTCTTACTAAGCTACTGTATAGTACCAATCCCGATGCATGTGATTCTATCTACAATGCATGTGTTACTCCTGTTACCCAGAGTACCGGTGTGTGAACTCGGCTGCCTAGTTAGGCGCTCTCTATTGTTCAACACTCCCCCTTGCTAAGTGCAGCGGTGGATGTGCGCAAGCATTAAATGGTGCATAGTGCAGCCGACTATAATGGACTTTTTAATCATAAAATCTTAGTCCAAGCATTTCTCTGAATTTGAGAAATTTGATATGACCCAAGTTTCTTAGTGAACAAGTCTGCCGGATTGTCATCAGTGCTTACGTAGAAGACTTCGACTTTCTTGTCTTCTACTAGCTCCCTCACGTAGTGGTAGCGAATGTCAATGTGTTTAGACCGACGCTCCGTGATGGGATTGGAGCTAATAAATATGCTCCCTGATTGTCCGAGCAGATGGGCAGCGGGCCGAGCTTGTAGCCGATCTCTTCTAGGAGCATCTTTATCCAAGCTACTTGTCGTGAGCAATCACTCAGCGACATATACTCTGCTTCAGTGGACAACAGGGCAACTGTCTTTTGTCTTCTAGACAACCAACTGAACGCGCCATTCACAAACTTTAAAAAGTGTCCAGACCGTGATTTTCTGGCTTCTGGGCTGTCCGCCCAGTCAGAGTCAGTGCACGCCAATAATCCATTGCCACTTTGTCCTTCAAAGACTAGCGCATAGGATTTAGTACCAATTAAATAGCGACAAATGTATAGCACTCTGTTTAAATGGTCCTGTGACGGGTTTGCTGCAAATTGCGCAAGTAATGTCATGGGTAGCAAATATCAGGTCGGGTTCCGAGCATAAGGTATAGCAAGGAACGATAACGGTCTGGTACTTGCTTCGAAGTGCTGGATCAGCCGTGCCAGTATTTGCAACGGGCTTATATCCAGTAGGGAGTGGAGTTGGCGCAGATTTCGCATTCCCGCATGCCACAGCACTGCAGCACTTTCTCAATGTAGGCACATTGATCCAGAAGGATTTCGCGTCCTTTCCGAGTTATGCGCATGCGCAGAAATTCCTTGACGTCGCCTAAGTCGCGACACTCCCACTTCTTCATGAAGCGGTCCTTTAATGAAAGGACTAGGGTCTTATCCTTGCCACAAAATATGGCATCGTCTACATAGACGATGATCAGCACGAAGCGACCATCTTTTGTCCTATAGACGAATATTCCGGCATCGGATACAAGGCGTTTACAGCCAAGTTCCTTTAGGGACTCATTGAGGGTGCGCCACCACGCAAGCCCTGCCTGCTTGAGTCCATAGAGAGCGCGAAGTAACCAGAGTATTTGTGCTCTTGGCCTGGTACTGCAAAGCCTTCAGGCTGCTCCATGTAAATCTCCTCGTCTAGCTTGCCATAGAGATAGGCATTACGGACGTCGAGTCCGGAGACCTGCATATCCTCAAGCGCAGCTAAGGCAAGGATTAGGCGTACAGTCTCAAAGCGTACGACTGGAGAGAAAACCTGATCATAGTCAAGGCCTTCAATCTGGGAGTAACCCTTGGCGACCAATCTGGCCTTTTTATGACCGTCAGTTTTTGACGTCGAATACCCGCGGTTCTTGGTGACCTTTCGTCCCTTGGGACGATCAACCAATTCATAGACATTGTGTTTGCGAAGTGCT